>CM012450.1:3265094-3403646 GCA_003999625.1 Oryzias javanicus
AAAATAATTGTTTAGTTTTTAATATGCCTCTCCCCCTTAGCATGATATGTACTATTATGTGTTTTATATAATTTTCAACATCTGCATAGGAAAACAGATACAAAATAGCTTCTGGGTTAATACAATGTCCACTTTCCCAGAGAAATTAATATAATTTAAATTAAGATTAACTTTAAAAGGCCCACACATAACCACAGATGTTTTAAAATCTTTATTATTTTTGAATCAGAGATTCATTACTTTCCAGAGAGTTAAAAAGTACCCAGATTTCGTTTGTTTAGCGCCATTTATTTCTGATCAGCATCACGTTGAACTACAAGCACTGTCAGGACAGTTTCCCACAATGCATAGTTTTGTAGTCATCAAGGCAGTTTGCATCCAGCGCAGTACCTATTTTCGGGCTGCGCTGGCTTTATAGGCGGCTCAGATTGTGTATTGTTCCTAAAGACTGCATAATAATCATAATTTAAAATCTGCTGGGAAAACTTTTAAAATAGATCAAAAGATGATTGACATAGGACTTAAAAGTCCTTCCTGTTCTATAACAATGGGTGATTTTCCATTTTTTTAATGCTCCTTTTGGTTATTATGTATGTGCACCAAAGTCACTTTATTTAACTTCAAAGTTGAAAACTTCTATTATATCGTCAGTCAAAATGCTATGTCAATGTTAAAACTAATGGTGAAGGAAAAAAAATCTTTTTTTTAAGATGCATTTATTATGATGCATAAATGATCCCGAATCATTTTATGAATTTTAAATAATTGATTATCAAAAAATGATTAACAATTGGAACTAAACTTTAAGCATTTTTGAACAGCTCTGACCAGCTACAGTGGATGTTTGGTTCAGTTAATCCACTCTGGATTCTTTTTGTATTCAGACTGAGGAATCTCACAGCGAGTCTCATAGCTCAGTCTGATTGGAAACAAACCAAGACCAACTTGAAAGATGGGTCTGAGAGCGGTTCCTGTCCAGGACAAGACTTAATTTGCACATATTCAGACTGAAACAGACACAAACTGTGGTTCACTTTAAGCAGACCAAATGTTTCCAATGTGTATACACCCTTAGATTGAGTATTTGTCTTTGTCTCCAACAGGATTCCAGCATTAATGTGAAGAGGGAATGAGTCTTAAAAGCACTTTGTGTCTACCTTAATGAAAACCCAAATAACATGATCAGAGAATATTTGGTACGTTTTTTTCTCATTCATTTTTAAAGGAAAATAAAATTTTCTGCTTATGTATCAGTAGGTAATTAGAATTATTTCTCATTTTTTATTGAGGATGTTGATCTTGCATCTGCATCAAGCAGATGACCATGGGAGTTTATACTGTTAGGCACGAAGGAGCAGACTCTACAGAGGAACCGGAAGATAGGGTTAGGGTTAGGTCATAGAAGGATGCACTGTGCTGGGGGCTCTGAGTGACGTGGCAAAGGGATGTGCCCTCCTTTTAGGCTTAATCTACAGTCTAAACCTGCAATACCCAAAGAATTTAAAATACACCTTTGAATTTTTTCAGAAAGTGTTGATGGAGTTGGATGGAAACAAGCTATCCACAAAAGTGCAAATCCTCAAAAACAAAATGCTAGAGTAAAGCAGCCCTCATTGAACTAGAGGAGACTGAAATGTTTCCACAAATTCTTCAGAGACTTCTTTGTTTTTTCAGAAGGGACAGAAGATGAACGATAACATGTTCAATTTGAATTGTATTGCTGGAACTTCAGTTAAAAACTGCATCTTATTTTAGATTCAAATGGAATTTATCCTTCTGTTGAAAGAAGAATATACAAAAATTTGAACAAATGGATAAAATTTAAACTGCAGTTAATTGCATCTGCTGTTTAAAGAGTTGTGTTGCAAGCTGGTCAAGATAACCTGCGTGTCATTAGTTAGATCTAGTAAATGTTTAAATTGTGCCAGTGTATTGCCTTTTAATATTTTAAAGAAAACGTTTTCATAGTTTTTCTAAATTAAAAAAAAAAAAAAAAAAAAAAATGTGATGGAGATAATTTTGTGATTAATTTTTTGTTGAATTTTGGATCACTAAGCTGTTTATTGCAACTACTGCGTGTTTTATTTTAAATGTATCTTTAAATAGGTACGTTTTAAAAGCAATGTACCTCAACAAGACTCTGAAGACTGTGCTACAGGTTCCAGGCCCAGTCAGTGGGGCACCTGAAACCTGGCGTATGGACCTGTGGCACCAGGGTCCCCTCTCCAGAGTGCAGTGTGCAGGCACAGAGCAACTCTGCCTTTTATTGACTCCACCACACCCTTTTGGCAATCAACTGGATTGTCAACACCTGTGTAGCAGGTGCAGCCCATTTCAACCTGCTACAACAAGTCACTTATTTCTTGTTAGAGAACATTTTTTGCTGGCTGGACTCCTGTTGTAATGTTAAATATGTAAGGTAAATTATATATTATTTGATTTGCATTTTATGCACTTTGAACATTTTAAACAAAGATTTTCTGTTATAATTTTGCACATTTACATTACGTAAAGTCATGAGATGATGTACTAACTTACTTGGTACTGTTCTGCATTTGAAATTTGTTGCTGCATAGGCGGATCCATTTTATAGCTTTAAGCTGCTCTTAAAAATTTGGGGGGTTAAGTGATAAATAATAAAAAATGTACTTTTTTTCAGTGTTGTAAAATCTGAAAGTTTTAATAAAGTCAAATTACTGAAGAATCTTCTGTTCTCTTTAATATTCACATCTAAATGGAACACATTTCAGCTTTGTTAAAATAATTTAACAGGATTGCTTGGGTAAAGCTTGATGAGGTGGAATAGATTTTATTCAACTTTGTTTATTAAACCCAATGTGTCCAAACAGAGTTGGATCAGCTTAGTTAAATTAGGTTACTGCAACGTAACTCTGTTATGTAGTATTTAATTACCCTAGTTTCATCAGGTTTACTCAAAAGCTCTTGTTCAATTTAAGTGTATCCTAGTGCTCAAATTTAACTAACTCAGTTGTCTGCAACTAGTTGCCATAACTTTGTTAAGTAAATCCAACATCTTATTTCTTAGAGTGATAGGATCAGGAATGAATCCATCAGAGGGACAGCACATGTTAGAGGTTTTGGAGATAAAGTCAGACTGAGATGGTTTGGACATGTTCAGAGGAGAGACAGTGAAGATATTGGTAGAAGGATGCTGAGTCTAGAGCTGCAGGAAAGAGGTCTAGAGGAAGACCAAAGAGGAGGTTTCTGGATGCAGAGAATGAAGACATGAAGGTGGCTGCTGTTAGAGTGGAGGATGATTGTTACGGCTGGCTCTGAACCGTGACAAATAAAGGGGAGACGAGACTCCTTTTATCTCCATCCTCATTGATTGGAAAACAGCTGCACCTGTGTGAGAGGAGGAGCAGAGGAACAGGAAGCAGAAATGGACCCAAACGGCCCAGGGCCGTAACACCCTCCCCCTAAAAAAAAGAAGCCCCAAATAAAAGAAAAACAAACAACCTGGGACGAACATAGGACAGCTGGGAGAACCTGGTAACTCCCCCGGATGAGGGAGGGAAACAGGACAGGCAGACCACACAGGCTCCGGCATTGAGCAGGGGGGGACTGGCTGCACCACATGACAAACCCCAGCAGCAGGACAAACCAAGCCCTGAAGCCCTTCCACCTCGGCTCCTGGCTCCTGCTCCATACCCAAGCGCTCACTGGTTCCAGACCGACAACCAGGCAGGGGAGCACCAGCCACTCCAACAGAAGGGGGGACATCAGCCCAGACTGTGCTACCAGCGATGCCAAGATGATCTGGACACCATTAATGGGCAAAGCTGGACGCACCCCCATCGACACCTCCCCCTGGAAAAAACCACAAAAAAATCAAAAATCTATGGCGAGGGACACTCACGACATCCAGGCTCATCCCCACGACTGGAATCTCAGAGCCTGCAGAGGTTAGGTCAGAAAACGGCAGAGTGGAGGATACAATGAAGGAGTCCATAGCTCCAGTGTCACGTAATATCTTGACGCGCACCAGATCCACCACCAACCATTGATAAACCCTCAGACACAAAAGGCAAATAAGACTCCTGTCCAGACCGGACCTCCCCTCCAGTCTCAGATTTAAGCAGAGGAACCGACGAGGCACACAAAGATGACCGAGGAGCACCACACACCCTCTCCCGCTGAGACTTCAAGAGAAAACACTCGTTCTTCCAGTGTCCATACCGGTGACAATAATTACAAACATTCTTGTGGCGTGAAAATGGCCTACCTCGATGACCCATGTTGGGTCTGCCTGAAGAGACGCAAACTGGACCTGTTTGAGCCCCGACAACTGAATGAATCAAGTGATATTCATCAGCAAGAGCAGCAGCCTCTGCTACGGACTTAACCCCACGATCACTGATGTAAGTAGCAATACAAGATGGTACAGAAGCCTTGAACTGTTCCAGAAGCATCAGTTCTCTCAGACCCTCAAACGTGCTAACTCCTGACCAGCCCCCGCATAAACTCCAAATAAGTCTGATCCCTATGCTTACAGGCCCGAAACTGTTGCCTGTAAGCTTCTGGTACCAACTCATAAGCCTTCAGAACTGCAGATTTCACCGTGGAATACCGAGCACTCTCAGAACGACTCAAAGCTGAGAAGGTCTGCTGTGCTTTACCAGTCAGAACACACTGCAACATTAGTAAACGTGTTCCCTCAGACCAACCTCGTGTTTCTGCCAACCGTTCGAATAACACAAAAAACGTTTCTGGGTCATTTTCATCAAATTTAGGAATCAGCCTCAAATCCTTAAGTTCATCAGGGCCAGCCTCCAGATGAACCGGACGCTCCACTCGAGCTCTCTCCCTCTCTATCTCCAGCTGAATCAGCAGCAGCTCCTTCTGCTGTTCAAATGTTAAATCATTACTGGATCCAGCAGACGAAGAGGCCGCACCAAGGAGAGGCTTAGCCGAACCAAGCTTCAGAACCCCCATCGCCGACAGCCCTGTCCTTAAATGAACCAGAATCCACTCCTTGCTCATTCTAGTGTCACCGACGTCAACACGATAGTGCTCCGCGAGTGAGAGCAGCTGTTTCTTCGTGCACATTTCCAAACGAGACTCTGAAGGAGACTCAATAAAGTCCTCCACCACTCCGTCCATGTCCTCAAACACGCAAAGGGGCGTTAACAACAAACAAATGTGCGCACATGAGAGGTAGGTATGTCCCGCTAACTGCTCAGCGCCAAACTAGCTAACTCCACCCTAGTCTTCAGGAGGCATAGCGGTGGGTATTTACGCACTAGTTATCCGATGGACAGGAAAGGTGACCAGTGAAACGGGCCACCCCCCCCAAACCACGGACGTGCTCCCGAGCCGACGTAGGGGAAGGGGAGAGGGAAGCTCTGCCCGCCGTACCTCCGCACTAAAACCGAAATCCGCGGTGAGTCCCCTAAGAGGAAACGCCGCCAAGCCTAACAGGGAACAACACCGAAAACCCAGCGCACAACAAGAGCAAAAAAACTTACCCTCACAAGACCAAAAACCAAACGAATCCAAGAACCGGCACGTCACCCCAAACGAAACCAAAACAAACAGGTTTAGACGAGCCCCCAATTTGTTACGGCTGGCTCTGAACCGTGACAAATAAAGGGGAGACGAGACCGGTGTACAGCACCAAGTATTTTTAATGTGCCTATGACAACCCAACAGAGCAGGCAGGACCAGCAGAACCAGAGCTGCAACCAACGGACCTGGCCAGCAAACGTAGGAGGGTCTCTCTCAAGCACTTCTAAGGTGCATCCTTTTATCTCCATCCTCATTGATTGGAAAACAGCTGCACCTGTGTGAGAGGAGGAGCAGAGGGACAGGAAGCAGAAATGGACCCAAACAGCCCAGGGCCGTAACATGATGAAGACAGGCTTAGATGGAGGAAAATGATTCACTGTGGAGACCCTGAAGGGGAAAGCCCAAAGGAAAAGAAGACGGAAGAAGAAGATTTAACCGGGAAAAAAAAACCCATTTAGATCCACTTATATCTTTTCAAGGGATTCTTGGTCAAGAGACAAAAATGATACACACCCAAAACAGGTCATAGAATTAAAATAATAATTTTAATTTAAATTATATTTATTTCTCTGGGACAGTGGACGTTATATTAAACCAGCAGTTATATTTGATCTGTTTTCCTCTGACAGATGTTAAAAATAATATAAAAGACATTATAGCACAGATCATGCTAAGGGAGAGAGGCATATTAAAATTCAACTGAATGTTGAGGACAACTCCCCACTTCCTGTTCTCGTACAGTCTCAGAGTTCCCCTTCTTCTCAGGCGCCTTTCCCCGCCCCCGCCTGTAGTCGCCTGCATCGTCAACGAGACCAGGCGAGGCTCTGGGTGATCTCAAACACCTGATATGACTCCACTTCCTCTAAAGCAGGGACAGACAACTCCAGGGCTCGGGGGCCGCTGTGTCTGCATGACTTCCACACATCCAAACCCTGTCATGACTGATTACCTGCTTCAGGTGTGTCCAGCCAATTAGAACATGCCAGAGCAGGGATGTTGGCAAACATGCAGGATTGTGTTCCTCGAGGCCTGGAGTTGTCTATCCTTGCTCTATCAGAGTATTTCTTTGAATGTTAATTTCAGCAACAGCTTCTTTTTGAAGACGTCTCCCAGGTTCTGTTCTGTCAAAGGTGAAGCAAAGTTCAAGAGGTTACATTAGCCAAGTTTATTGTGAAATGCAGTTCTGGAAAACTTTATTTCTCTGCAGTCATTGTCTGAACTCCCCCCTGCTGGGGGTGTCATCAACACACACACAGTCATTGGATGGTTTCACACCTCAAGTCATTTTAACAACAAAACAGTGATCCAGGCATCCCCTGCCCCACAATGCTTCACTTCTGTTTCTGCAGGACTTGAACAATAAACTTCTGAGAAAACCATGAAAAATAATTATATGAAGTTATTGGAAATTAAAACGTCTCAGAAAAACAAATTAATGAAAAGCAAATAACTGTATTAAAGATAAGATTTATAAAAATAAAATTATTATGCAAGATTGATTTTATATATATAATAAAAAAATAGAATTATTTTTCCTTTTCCTAATTTAGTCAGAAAGCATCACTTGTTCTTTCTTTCACTAAACATTTTTTTTCTAGTTTATGAGGCAGAAATTAAAGTAACGTTATTTCTATGGTTGAGAATCGGCGTTTCGGGATCTCTAGTCGGACTGTGATCACGTTCTAGCTTTACAGAAGTCTCTGACCGTGAGAGAAAAAAAGTGACAGCTCAGAGCTGCAATCGCGTCACAAGATGAATCATCGGGGGGTTTCGAATCATGGCCCAAAGTTTCGGACCATTGTGCGTCGGGTGCCACCCCCGGTACCGGGTTTACCGGCGTGCTCCGCGTCTCGCTAGGAGACCCGGAGGCTGGAAGCCTTGATTCATCAGCCAGCGCATCAAAAAACGAGCATCGACCTGCTGCGGGTCGGCTTCCGCTTCGGATCGAGTTCTGATACCGCTTCGGGTTCCGGTTCTGATACCCCTGAGGGTTGGGTTCCGGGACCGTTATGCGTCAGGTGCGTCAGCTGGTGGTTGGGAGGCTTGATTCAATTAGATCCACTAGCCCCTCACATTTTGGACCGCTCCAGATCGGGTCCCGTTTCAGCTCGGGTCTGCGATTATGCTTTCGGTGCCGTAATCTAATTGGACCAGCCAACTCTGCACATTTTGATGAGAAAGGTACTCCCAAAGCTTCGAGTTTTGACGCGGAGGGACCATGCATAGATAAATGACGAGTCAGGAGTGAGAATGTGTTGACTGCATCTAAAATTCCTGTCTGAGTTCCTCCACATGTGGGCTTTGCTCATGACCAAACTGACTAAACAATGGCATGGTTTTGTCTTGTAGTCTGCCTACCATATCTCCTATCAAACAGGATGTTTGCTGAATCACATAGTTGACACATGAAAATGTCTTGATTGATTTAGATTGAAGATTAGCTATGAAACAAGCTACTCTGTCCATGATTCCCTCTTGTGACAGTCCATTCCATTTATCCTCTTGATCATCATTTGGCACTACATCATCATGTTCCACTTGCTGAGGAGCTCTTGAGCATCATAAATGCATCTGCCTGATGAGGTACATTAGGTGGCCAGGGTAAGGCCTGGTTCTGTTCATGTTCTTTTCTGATGTGCCTTCTGTAAAATTGAATAAACTAAAAGGTTCTGTTGCAACCATTTTCACAGCACTGAAAATAAGTGGATGAATGATTTATATTGTGTGCTATGCATAAATGTGAAAAGAGACACTTAACATCCCCAAGAATAATCCTTTTGCATTTTAAAGCACATGCCATTTTCACTGAAAATGTTCAATCCTTATTAATTCTACACTGAAAAAACGGAAGAAGTGGGGTTGTTCAATTTACAAGTACTAAACATGTGTGTCAAACATGATCAAGTTGTTTACCTTCAAAACATATTCCAATCTTGTAGATCACACTTAATTTCTGGCAATATTACATTCACATATTTAAATCATCTATACAAAACATGAAATTGTCATGTTTCACCCTTTGCCCCTTAATTCTAAATAGGAAAACCCTGTCTGCCGAGTTGCTATTAGCCCCTTAATTTTAAATACGTAAACCCCGTCTGCGGGATAGCCAGTTGCCCCTTAATTTTAAATACATAAACCCCGTCTGTGGGATAGTCAGTTGCCCCTTAATTTTAAATACGTAAACCCCGTCTGTCACGGACCATTGTAGAACAGGATTTTCTTGGAGTCGGCCAATACACCTCATCGGAGTAACTCGTAAAAGGTAAGTTTAATTTACTCAAATAAAATAATTTAAGGAAGTGTGGGACATCGCATTTACATGTATAAAAAATATATATGTTTTTCACGGTAAAGAGCTTTACAATACACTCAAGTATCATAGTTGTCAAAGTTGAGGCGATGCGCGCAGTTTTTTTCCGCTGCCTGCCACCGCCTTCGGCGGTGGAGAGGGGGAGTTGTCCACGGTAAAAATGTACTGTAATGCCGCAGGCAGATTTAGTGGTGAACGGGGCGAATTCCAGTGATAAGCGGGGAAGAGTGGTGAGTAGTTAATGCTACTTAATTTGCTCTTGACGAAGGGGGAGCAAGCGCGTGCAGCCAGCGTTTTTTTTTCTCCCACAGGATGAAATTTCGCCCGCGGAATTCATCGTCACTATATAGATTTTTTTTACTAGCTTCAGTGTTGTAGAGACCGAAATTACCTGAACATTTTAAAAGCTAGTATTAATATTATTGACATAATTTAACCGTTCCATCTTTGAGCTAGCTTATGAGGACGGCATTGTTGTGTCCCCATCAGCTACATACACTGTCAGTAGGGATGTTACGATCAGGTTTTTTTGGTCCCGATCTGATTCCGAGTCATTGGATTTTGTGGATTTGCAGATACCGAGTCCCGATCCAATACTTTTTTTTTTAAACACTTTTAAAACATGAACAAATTGAATAAACAGATTTGTGTTGTCCCTTATTTATATTTCATTAACCTTCTTATATCATTAAAAACTTAAATAGAACACTTCTGTGAAGTAACTTTATTAGCCAAGTGAAAATATAGTAAATATAAACTAGGAAAATATATATATGTTTTTTTCCTTGTTATATGAGTGATAATTAGTCATGTGATAAAGTTTAGTAACTTTAGCTTTAATATCTTTAGAGCTATTGAACATTTTTGACCAAATGTGATTCTTGTCTTCATTTATAATCCTTAAAATAAATGATGACTGTTTTATCATGAATTTGATGAGTGTTCATGACTAGCTCATATCATTATTAATTTTCATTTATTAGTTTGTTTGTTTTTTAAGATTATGTGTTAACTTTTAAGTTTTAAGACTCAGATTTTCGGTTTTTATTATCAGCAGTAGTTAAAATTTTCCTTATTTTATTTTCTTCTTTTCAGATGAATAAAACAGGCATATCAAAGGATAGCTTGGGTCCTACGGACTTAAATCATGGCGCTAGCATGTAGCAGTTAACAGCTGTTGTTGAGCATCTGTCTGTAGCACGAAAAGCTTAACATTAAAAAAAAAAGACAAACAAAACTTTGTCTTTTTCTGTTGAAATGCCTTTAGAGGTTGTTGTTTAGAGACACTAGCTGTCACTTTAAAGCCTTTTCAAAAGAGTTATTGATCCCGGAAGTCTGAACCCGTGATCGGCTAGCTAGCTAGCTGTTTACGTCAGTCTTCTGCTTGAACTGTTGACATTTTCTGCTGCGTTTCCCGGGAATAACATTTAGTGATCTGTTCATGACATGCAGACTTCTAGTGGAGTGTTTATCCGGAATAATAAGCTCGAAATATAATACGCTCATCAGAATAAGAATAAATGAAATATCTGATCCTGATCGGACAACGGAGCCCGATTTCGATCAAGTCCTCAACCACATGATCAGGCCCAATATTCGATCACGTGATCGGATTGGGACATCCCTAACTGTCAGTCAATCTCCCCCATGCAGTGCCTCCCTCACAGAATGTGTTCGGTTAGCCAAGTTTACATAAATCTTCCATTGCAAGCAGATCTTTCTTTTAATTCCAAAATACTTTTCTATGGAGATTTTAGCTTTAGGAGTTCAGAAAGAATTGAAAAATATTCAAAAACAGAAGTGAAAAAATTCACTATGTCTGGGGTAAAAAGTCTACAACAGCCTTAAAACATCTGAAATCCTACCTCACAGATTTCACCACGAAAATATCTCCAGTAACAAATGAGTTAACACTATGTTGGTGAGGTGATATATTACTCTTGATCTTTTAGCATATCTTGCATTTTCCATTTTAAAATGTATGCATCTGTCAGCGTGTGCCTCAGTTGTGTTTATTTTTTTTCAGTCTCGGAGGCTGCCTAGCAAAGTAAAGCCAGAAGTCATTTATTTATTAAAATTATGTTTCATTCATACAGGTTGCATCTGACAGATACAGTTACCTGTACCTTTTTGCATAAGAGTGAGGAGCACTCTCATTTAAACAGATTTTTTAATGACATTTAATATCTTTAACAATATGATCAAGGTGGGGTGGGAAGGGTTTGGTATACCAGAAGGGCATCGACCTCTTATCAAAAGATTGCAGGTTTTATTTCCCGCCTTGTCTGTCCATGTGTCAAAGTGTCCTTGTGCAAGACACTGAACCCCACATTGCCTCTGGTGGAAGGCAGTGGAGGCAGCATCAGCATGTGAATGGGACTGTAACTTCACAGCACTTTGGGCCTTACCCCTGTTAACATATAATGGTATGATTTTGTTAACCCAGTAACAAAAAAATTTATTAGTTGGCTAAGGGTAGGAATTATATTTTTCTGAAGTTTTCATGTGAATTCCTAATTTGCTCACTCTTTGTATTCCAGACTGTTGACTTTCTGTCCACTACCAGCAAGTGCAAAGGTTTTTTCAAAGGCTCTGTAGTACAGGTAAGTAGTGTAATCCACACGTTTTACCTAAATTTCACAATGTGAACTGACTGAACAGTCATGCAGTATGGAGTTAAATTAATTTCACCCCAAATTGTGTGTGCAAAATTCTTGATTTATGGACAACGTTGGATTACCACATACCTAATTCTTGAATTGTTTATGTAACACTCATCCCATGTAGCAGGTAGGTGGATCGTGACTCAGGTGGAGATCTGATTTGATTCAAAAGTCCTGCTCAATAGGTCAAGGGTCGAACCACGATTCTTACTTTTTAAAATAATGTTTGTTGCTATGTGTATGTCTTTTTACTAGCTATATGAAAATAGAAATTATTTCAGACCCTCCATGATTTCGCAATGTTGCGATCGCAACTATTAACGCAAAATCAAGCAAACCGCGCGACTTGTTGCGCACCTTGCAACTTCTTATTTTCACTGCAACTTTACTGCAGCTTTGACCAATCTACCGTGACAACAGTCATGGATGACAACGCAGCTTCGTGACTTTTTCCATTCTGACTTCTTACCAGGAGGTATGCTATATATTACCTAATTGCCAAATTAGCCTAAAAAGCTTACATTAAGCTAAAATGTTTGCTAAACTCCAAAATAGCCTTAAAAAATTAACAATAACCCCAAAAAGCCAAAACCGCTAGCATAAAGCTAAAACAATAGCTAAACACCAAAATAGCCTAAAAAACTCAAAATAGCCTACATTAGCCAGAATATCTAGCTTAAAGGTGGAATATTAGATAAACTCCAAACTAGCCTAAAAAACAAAAGTTTAATAATCCAAAACAGGTAGCATGCATCTTAAATATTAGCTAAATTCCAAAATAATCTTAAAAACTGAAAAACCTACATTAGCCTAAACAGCCAGCTCAAAGCAAGAATATTGGCTAAACTTCAAAATAGGAAAAAAAAACTAAGTTACCTTAAACTGCTACCATGTAGCTGAAAATTAGCTAAACTTTAAAATAGCCTAAATGAATCAATTTTTTTGGTAAATGTCAAAATAGTCCAAAAAGCTAGAATAATGCCAATATAACTAAAAGGCCAAAAATGCTCAAAAAAACCCATAAAGTGCAAAAACAACCAGAAGAGCTCTGATATTAGCAGCCAAAATTTTTGATAAATCCCAAATTATTTTAAAATGACCCTTAAATTTACAGCACTAAGTGGTTAAAAAAAAAAAAAAAAAAAAACTTCAACACGCTTGAAACAACTGTTGACTGCTTTTGTAGGACTGGAGATCTTTGTGTGTGTGTCTGAGATGGAGTGTTCCGAGGTCGTCATGGCAACGAGCACACAGGGAGACGCAGGTGTGCGTCCTTTCTCATTGAAAATAAATGACCGGCACTTGGCCCCAACAAAAGCTCATATCTTTAGAGTAAAAGTAAAAAACACCATCACAATTTAGAGATGTTGGACTTCATCTAGTGCGATTTTCATGCTTTTGTGCCCAACTATACAGAAGTACTCACGAGTTAAAAGTGAAACAAAAAATCGTCTACACCAAAAATGCATTAGGCTTAATGGAGGAAATGTTCAGGTTTTGCTGATATTTGGGGCCACAGTAAGAAAACTAAATTGCTAATGGTTTTCAAAGTTGTATTGTCTGAAAGCCAGGAAAAATGCTTACATTTGGATGTCAAAACTTTTTCTGGGAGGGACACAATGGCTGAATTTGAGCAGGTTGAATCTACTTGATGTGTTTTCTTCCTGTCACTCTGCTCCACTCTTCTTCCAGCACCTCTGCACTGCAATGACGCTTCCTGATTATTCAAAAAAAATGTACACTAGATTTTGGAGGGACTGTACATCAATACAGTCTAAAACTTTTTACATTTTTAATGCTAGTGTGCTGCGGGATTTCTTTAATGAAAAAAGTGTACTTTGGCTCAAAAAAGGTTGAAAAACACTGCACTAGGAAAATACTTCTTCATCAACTTATATAATGTTGCTGTGCTGTCATTTAACTTGAATAGAACTGTGAAGCACACAACATACTTTGGTCCTTCCCGCTCACAATAACCCAAATATTTGTGTTTTGATTTAAACATACTTCAGAATAAAATGATTTTCAGAGAAAAATTATAACCTTAAAAATAGGATAAGATTAATCTTCAGATCTCCATGATCGCCACAGAATATTCCTCAAAAGTGTCACTGGTAGAGGAAGACATGGAGCTGATCTGGTTTAATTGTAACTGACAAACGTCATTGATACACAATAAAACAACAAATTATTCTAGTTTGATGCTCCATACAAAAGCTTCAGGCCAATATTTTAACAAAACCCTCAAATTAATCACTTCAACTCTAGAACTATAACTGGATGGCCCCACCCCCCTGTTACGAGCACACGCACTCACTCTCTCCTTCTATCCTCTTTCACCCCCACCCCCGCTCCGCACAGCAATACAGACTGTCTCCTTTTTTCTTTTTTCATGGAGGTTCTCCTCTAAATCAGGTGTTTACAACTCCTGATTTTAAAGCATGTCTTCTCTTCCTCGCACTCTGGACAAAGGTGGACAGATTGACCACTTTGCTCTAGTGAGACAGAAAATGAGCGCTTTTCCATCAACTTTCTGAGCTATTGAAAATCAAGGATTCTGAAAAAAATTCAAAAAGAAAATTCAACCGTTTAAATAATTCAGAACTGATGGAACAGTAAAACTTCAAGCATTGAAAATATTGGCACATAGGCAATGCTGATCAACCTGAATTTACTTTTTTTTCTTTTTTGTAGTATGTGGCAGTGTAAAGCGTGTTCTAAATCAACAACAAGTAGGAGCAAACTTCTTTCTCATTACAAACTTGAACATGTACACTTTGGACGCACTACCAGATTTCCCTGCACATATTTTAGCTGCCCATGCTCATTCAAAACATGGAATGCTTTAATTATTCACCAGAGTAGGGTTCATTCAGCTTGCACAGCTCAAAGATCAACCGAACGAACAATTTTCTCCTGTCACATATGCAGTTGTAAAACTCTATCAACAGAACAAGATCTTTTTTGTCATATTAATACACACCTTAGGAAGAACGAGAATGTTCCATGCCTGTTTTTAGATTGTTCATTTCAGAGTAATATTTATGGTACATTTAAAAGTCACAAAAGTCGTAAACATGCATCCCATACCTATGTTCACCTGAAGCCAGGTATTGTCAGAACCACAAGCCGAGTTTCTCAAACAGATTTACAATCTTCTGATCAAGAAGATGATGATGAAGAGGTTTCTTCAATATCCTCATCACCAAACATAAACATGCAGTCTAGAGAACTCTGCTGTTTAATAGAACAGCAACTTGGAGCAGCTCTATTAAAATTAGAATATTTAGGACATGTCCCTGGAACAGCTATTGATGAGTTTTTACAAGAACTACACCACCTACTCAGCTCTTCAACTGCTACAATATCTAAAAGTTTAGTCGATGAAATACTAAAGAGCAACAACATCAAAGTTGATGAAGCCATTATAGGAGATATTGCTACAGCAGTTTGTTCCGCTACTCCTGTTCAAAAGTCTCTTCAAAAGGTTGGATCTCTAAGTACTTCTTTATAACCAAAAATTTGGAGTAGTTGAACCTGTTACGCATGTTTTGAATGCAAAAGAGAAACACACATTTCAGTATGTGCCGATTTTGAAGTCTCTTCAGCACATTCTGAGGAGTCAGTCTGTAATTGAGAAGCTTGTAAAAAATCATCGAGGAGCACAGCACTCACAACCTGATGAATTTCATGAGTACAAGACACTCCAAGATGGTGGTCTTTTTCAAAAGAACAGCTTTTTAAATAACAATGAGCTAAGAATATTTCTAAGCTTATATGTTGACGACTTCGAGACATGTAACCCACTTGGCACCTCCAAGAGGAAGCACAAGCTGTGTGCAGTATATTGGATCTTAAATAACTTACCACCAGGCTCCCACTCATCATTATCAACAATCCACTTGGCACTACTTGCTAAAGCTGATCATATCAAAAACTATGGCTATGCAAAGGCATTCAAGCCTCTCTTACAAGATCTCAAAATCTTAGAGGATCAAGGTGTATACATTCCATTGTTGGGAAAATCTTTGAAAGGTACTGTTCAGTCTTTGGTAGCAGACAACCTGGGAGCCCACAGCCCAGCTGGATTTCAGGAAAGTTTTTCTAGGGACTACTACTGCCGACAGTGCACTGCAAAAAGTTGTGATGTTCAACAGAATTGTGTTTCATCAGATGCATTTGGCCCAAGAACTAAGGAGCAGCATGAATATCATGTAAAGTCCGCAAAAGAAACAGGCAAAAGTGTATTTGGAGTAAAAAGAGGTTGCACCTTATCAGAATGTTTGAGTTTCTTTCATGTGATTGGTGGCTACCCACCTGATCTTGCTCATGACCTTCTTGAAGGAATCGTTCCAGTAGAGCTTACTTTATATCAAAGGGTTACTTTAAATTGGATGACCTTAACACAGCCATACAGACTTTTCCTTTCAAATGGACAGAAAAAACCAACAAGCCAAATCCAGTACCAATTCGATTCGCGATTCGAAAATCCATTGGGGGAAATGCTCTCAAAAACTGGGCTTTTCTGAGGTTTATTCCATTTCTGATAGGGCATTGTGTTCCAGAGAGTGAACCAGCCTGGTTTGTGCTCATGGATTTGAAAGAAATTGTTGAACTTGCTGTTGCACCCATACACACTGAACAGTCCATTGCATACTTTGGAAGTAAGATTGTTGAGCATAGGTATAGATATCAAGTACAGTTCCCTGGCATTAAACTTTTGCCAAAACACCACTACATAGAACACTACCCTTTCATTATCCGTTCTTTTGGTCCTCTTATACATCACTGGACCATGCGCTTTGAAGCAAAGCATAGTTTTTTCAAACAAATCGTCAAAAACACCAGCTGTTTCAAGAATTTACCTCTGACATTGGCATCAAAACATCAGCTAATGATGGCATTTCATGTGAACTCTCCATCTTATGGCAAATCTCCACGAGAAGTATCTAATGTCTCCACTGTTCCAATAGACGTGTTAAAAGATGAAATGGCTCAGGCCATTCAGCAGAGGTACCCTGACACAAACGAAATACATCTAGCCAAGAAGGCATCAATCTCTGGTGTCACATACTACCAGGGTATGATAGTCGTTCATGGGACATATTTTGGATTACCAGAATTTTCAGAAATCTCTCAAATGTGCGTCATTGGCGATAGGCTATTCTTCTTTGTGAATGTGTTGTGTGCATGGTACAATGAGCACTACAGAGCCTTTGCACTTGAGCAATCATCAAAGACAATGAAACTTGTTGCACTGGATGAACTTATTGATACATATCCACTGAGTGATTACCGAGTTGGAAGAAGCCGCATGGTAACCCTAAAAAGGCATATCATCATTAGGGGTAAGAATTGTAGATGCACACTTATTTGCTTACTCTTGCTTTTGCCTTTTGATTTGCATTCTGTTCATTAGGGCAACCACAAACGATTCCGATATCTTTCGGATCCAGATGACTCCACAATTATATTGATGTGTGATTCCTCCCATGACAAATGTGGACAGGATTTTATGTCTGCCACGGATATCAGTGAAACTCAAAAATCATTGATTTAAAAAAAGTAAAGTGCGCTGTCTTCTGGAGTCCAGATGACCCCACTCCCAATGTCTACTACGGCTGCCACAATTATTCGATTAGTCACGACTAGGTCGACTATTAAAATGCTCAACAACTAATTTAAGTCGAAGTGTTTTTTTTTCTTTTTTCTTGTTTTTAGATAAGATAATATCTTGTTATCACAAGAAAACGACCCCCCCCACCCAAAAAAAAAAAAAAAAGTAGGGCAGGCTGCTTCCGGCTTCCGTACTTTTGGGACTCTACTTTTCAAATTGTTCCATAACTCTGCTGCAGATCCGTACAGACTCACAGCCTCTCTGTCTTCGCGATGAATGATTCAAAATCCGCTCTTTGTACAAAACGACATGATCGCGGTGCGTAATATGAATGAAGCCCTGGGACGAGAGTCTAATTTCCAGTGTAAACTTATAATCTGTGCCGTTGTCATTTGGTTCAAAGATGAAAGATTATGAAACGTTCACTATGCGGCAGATCTTCTGGTTTATCCATTTAAACCCGGAAAACTGCCGCGGCACAGCTTGCTGTGTTAGCGACAATGTTAGCCTAGCTCAGCCAGACAAACCTCTCTGATCAGTGTGATCAAACTCAGTCACAGCATGCTTCGTCTGCAGGTGTTCAAGCATCGCCATAGTGCTCTCATGGAACACAAGTTCTGCCTTGCAGAAATTAAATTGGACACCTTTTCCTCTTATTTTTCTTATGTTTTCCACATTTTTGAACTCTGTTAGCATGTTGTTATGATCCTACCTATAATTTCTTGTGACATCACTGGTGACCGGATTAAAACCACTGTGCATGTTTTACAAAGACAATGGCAGACCTGCATTAGAAAGTGTGAACCGTAGTTTTGAGATCAAAACAAGGAAAAAAACAAACAAAAAACATCGCTTTGACAACCAAATTATTCCCATGGTAGCACTATGGTGATGCATGAGCAAACGCAGTTAAAGCATGTTGTGACTGAGTTTGATCATGGCAAACATAGAGCTTGATCTAATTAAGCTAACATCAGGGCTAACACGGCAAGCTCTGCCGCGGCAGTTTCACTGGTTCAAATAGTGTGTGGCTGTCATCAATGCGCTGTATGGAGGTAAATCAGATTAACTGTGGCAGATCTGTGTCTACAGAGCCTCTGTCTGCACAGTGTACGTTTCAAAATCGGCGCTCTTCAAACCAAACGCAGCAAGGGTGGCACGGATTATACATTTACACTGGAAATTTACCGCTCAGGCAAGGCTCCATTCATAGTCAGCGCCGCAATCGCGTTGGTTGAAGAGCGCAGAAATTGAAATGTTCATCGCACAGAAAGAGAGGTCGTGTGTTGGTACGGATCTGCAGCGGAGTTGTGGAGCTGTGTGAAAACATATTACAAGTCGGGAAGATGGGAAGTATTGAGCTTGCCAAAAAGGCTAGAGCTATGTTGACAAGTGTAGCATTACATTAGTTGAATTAAGCTGCAATTAGATGTAACCTAAAGTCACAAAAATGGCAACAAACAGCAAAGCTACCACAACATTAAAGCAGTAGCACAGATTTATGGGTTATCTGCTAAACTGAAAAATATGAAGTATTTTCGGTCTGCGCATGAGCAGTGGATGTAGGCAGTAAAAGAATGCAAGTACTGTAGAACATTTTAAAATCCCTTGCATTTCTCCCCTTGCGGATTCTCTCCGCGGCTCAGTGGCGGGTGTTGGGGGTCCTGGCTCCTGCCATTGCAGTCCCGACGGGGGGATCTTGGCGTGGGGATAGTCGGGTGCTCTCCCCCTTTGTACATTCCATCATTATCCACGTTTGCAAAAACATAAACACTCACCTGAGCACAGGTGTCAGCTCTACTTTTCACTAGTAGTATGCGTGACAGAATGAAAGACTTTACGTGTGTCTGTTTGTATGACTAAGTCTGTTTGTTGCAGCTGCAGTTGTATTGTGCACATTTTGACTAATTTATATGTGGAGACTATTTCAACCAACAGGTATGTGTGTAATTACTGAGTGTGTGTAGACAGGCCCCGCCCACTCTAGATCACTATTTAGACCTGGTTGTTTTAGGATGTTGTCTTCCTCTGTTGCCATCTTGTTTTTTCACTAAACCCCTCTCTTTTTACCCCCCCTCCCTCTTTTTCTTTTCCGTCCAACAAAACAAACATAATCAATATAAATAAAGTTTAGTATGAAATACAACAGGGGTTTATACTCAATAAACCTATGTTGTGACAGTAAAATCTGCCCAACACAAGAGGCTTTCAGCCCGCATCTGTTTGCTCAGCTGTTGTACAGGACAAGTAAAAAAAATACATGTTTTATTGAATATTTTTGAATATTCAATAATTTTTTAAAATAAAGAAATTACTAATTGACTATTAAATTAATCGTCGACTATTTTAATAGTTGATTAGTCGTTGACTATTTGTGGCAGCCCTACTGTTCATAATGGAAATAGTAACCACCAAATCGAACCTGTTCTGTTTTTCCCCACAGATTAAAAGACCCTTAATGTCTGCCTTCAAGATTCAAAGATTCAAGATTCAAAGATTTAAAGGGTTTATTGTCATATGTACAGTAAAGAAACTGGTTTCCCTGTACAATGAAATTCTTACTTTGCAGCTCACTCTGAATGCCATAAAGATAAAAAAAAAAAAAGTTTTTTTGGATATTTACAGGATGACTGAAAACAAGGTATATATACGAAATAAACAAACTATGCATATGTAAGTCACTAAGATATTTACAAATCAGTTGTGCAATTTACAGCGGTTATTGTGCAAGGAGACTGACAGAACTGGATAGTGGGGTACATGTGCAGTTATTAAGGTGCATTAGTAATGCTGAATAGTCCAGTAATGATATATATATGATAAATAATCCAGATGTGCAAAGGTGCAGTCTGCTGTTGCAGACTCCTGTCAGCTGTTTAGGAGTCTGATGGCAGAGGGAAAGAATGAGTTCCTGAGTCTGCTGGTCCTGCATTTCACACTCCTGTACCTCCGGCCCGAGGGAAGGAGAGTGAACAGACCTCGTTGGGGGTGGGTGGGGTCTCCGATGATGGAAGCAGCTCTCCTCAGGACCCTGCGCTTGTAGATGCTCTGCAGTGAGGGCAGAGGAGTCCTGGTGATCTTGGACGCAGCCTTCACCACTCTCTGCAGGCGTTTGCGGTCCGTGACGGTAGAGCTGCCGTACCACACTGTTATGCAGCTGGTTAGGATGGACTCAACAACGCAGCTGTAGAAGTTGCTGAGGATCTTTGATGACATGCCGAACTTCCTCAGCCTCCTCAGGAAGTACAGCCGCTGATGAGCCTTCTTCACCAGCTGCGTGGTGTTTAGTGTCCAGGTGAGGTCCTGGCTGAGGTGGACCCCAAGATATTTGAAGCTGCTCACCCTCTCCACTTCAAGACCCCGGATGAACAGCGGCTGATGAGGGCTCCTCTCTCTCCTCATGTCCACTATCATTTCCTTGGTCTTGTCTGTGTTGAGGGTGAGGTTGTTGTCCTCACACCAAGTCACCAGAGAGGCCACCTCTCTCCTGTAGGCTGCCTCGTCCCCGCCAGTGATGCGTCCTATCACTGCGGTGTCGTCTGCAAACTTCAGGATGGTGTTGTCCTGATGAGAGGCTGCACAGTCGTGGGTGAACAGGGTGTAGAGGATGGGACTGAGGACACACCCCTGTGGAGTGCCAACGTTAGTAGTAATGCTGGCTGAGGTCCTGTTCCCTATTCTGACAGACTGAGGCCTGCCAGTCAGAAAGTCCAGGAGCCAGTCACAGATGGTGGGGTGCAGTCCGAGACAGAGTAGTTTGTGCGTGAGCTTGTGGGGGACCACCGTGTTGAATGCAGAACTGTAGTCAATAAAGAGCATCCTGATGTAGGAGTCTTTTATTCTCCAGATGTGAGAGGGAGATGTGCAGTGCTGCAGCGATGGCGTCTGAGGTGGACCTGTTGGGCCGGTAGGCGTACTGCAGGGGGTCTAGTGTGTCCGGAATGCTGCTCTGAATGTGGGTCAGCACCACTCTCTCAAAACACTTCATAATGATTGGAGTGAGAGCTACTGGCCTGTAGTCATTCAGGCAGGTGGGGGGGCTCTTCTTAGGGAGGGGGACAATGGTGGTGGTTTTGAAGCAGGAGGGGACAGTTCTCTGGCTGAGGGAGAGGTTGAATATGGAGGTGAGAACGTCTGTCAGCTCGTTGGCGCATGCTCTGAGGGCTCGACCAGGAATGTTGTCCGGCCCTGCCGCCTTGCGGGGGTTGATCCTCCTCAGGGCTTTGTTTACCTGGGCTGATGTGACGACTGGTGGGGGTGAGGAGGGAGTGGTGGCTCTTGAGTCGTTGGGCCCCCTCTCTGCATGGGGGGAGGAGGTCTCAAAGCGTGCATAGAAGGTATTGAGGTCGTCCGGCAGGCTGTCTGTAGCCCAAATGGTACTGGAGCCGTTCCTGTAGTCTGTGATGTGCTGCAGGCCCCTCCACATGCGCCCAGAGTCAGCAGTGGAGTAGAAGCCGTCCAGCTATCTCTGTACTGCTTCTTAGCTGCTGTGATGGCCTTCCTCAGTCCGTACTTCGCAGCTTTGTACTCAGTCTTATTGCCGGATGTAAAAGCAATGGAACGAGCACGCAGCATGTGACGTACCTGACTGTTTATCCAGGGCTTCTGGTTGGGAAACTTCCTGACTTGGATGGTGGGCACGATGTTCTCCACACAAGTGCTGATGTACCCAGTCACATAGTCAGCATAGTCATATGCTGACAGAAGAGTCCTCCAGAGTAGCTGCAGCTTTAAACACATCCCAATCTGTGGTGGTGAAACAGTCCTGCAGTGTGTCCTCAGTCTCGGGTGTCCAGAGCTGAACCGGTTTGGTGACTGGAGCTGATTGTTTGAGTCTTTGTCTGTAGGCCGGGTAAAGGAACAAAGAGATGTGGTCTGAGTGTCCGAAGTGGGGGCGGGGTGCGGCCCTGTATGCACCTTTTACATTGCTGTATACATGATCCAAGGTGTTCTTGTCACGGGTGGGGATGTTTACATGCTGGTTGTATTTGGGAAATACGGTCCGAAGATTGCACTGATTAAAGTCGCCCGCAACAATTAAAACAGCATCAGGGTGAGCCGTCTCCAGTGCGCTGATGACGTCATGGAGCATGCCGAGTGCCGCTGTAGAGTTGGCTCGTGGAGGAATGTAGACAGCGGCCAAAAACACAGCTGTAAACTCCCTTGGTAGATAATACGGGCGGCATTTGAGCATCAAAAACTCCACATCAGGCGAGCAGTGCTGATGAACAATCCAATCCGTACATCCTCACACCACGTGTTGTTGATAAACACACACACGCAGCCCCCTTTCGCCTTACCGGAGGCTGCTGATCGTAGCTGAACAGCGGAGTCCGGGACGTTTCCTGAAAGCCAGGTTTCGGTGAAAATCAGAGCGCAGCACTCTCGTATTTCCCGCTGTGTTGTAATCCTGGCTCTTAGTTCGTCCAGTTTGTTTTCTAGAGACCGCACGTTAGCTAGCAGAAGGCTGGGCAGCGGTGGTCGCGCCGCACGGGCTTTCAGCCTAGCGTGGAGTCCTCCCCTCTTGCCCCTCTTGCGGCTCCGTTTCCGAAGCACTCTCCTCGGGTCGGCTAGCTCATAGGAAGCCGGCGAGCCGGTGCCTTCCTGATGCCGGTGATGGACACGGGGACGAACAATGAGTTGTAGATCCGAAGGTATAAATCCGTTGTATCCAAAATGGTGCAAATCGGCAATGTCAAGTAGTGCCTGTCTGTTATATGCCAGCCCTGCATGGCATCTATGGAGTGCGGAAAGTGCAAAAAATACGCAAAAAACTACAAAAAGCTGGCATTCTAGAGAGAGTGCTAAGGGTTATCCTGGATGCTGAAAATTCTCAAAGACTGACGTTTGAAGATGGTTTCCCGAGATCAGTTGATGAAGTGGTTCAGGAGGTAAAAAGACAGCGCAACCTCAACTATACCTTCAGACTTCAGTTTATGGATGAACATTTTGGAAATGCGTTTATAAACCTCACAAGAGTGGAAGAACTAAGTGATAAGGGGACAATTAAAGTGATCCCGGTGCCCAGTGTGATGTGCCTTCTCTCTATCATTCGGTGGTTCAGCTTCCGCTTTCACCTCCTTCGTTGTCTGTGTCTTCTGGATCTATTGACACAGACATTCTATCCTCTTCTGATTCTTCAAGCTCAAAAGCACCATGGCCAGTCAATTTTCCTGTGCTTCAGTGTTCTTATGATTCCGAGCTGAAACTTCAAAATGGCAATGCTACATACAAAAAAGATGGAACTGCACTTATTCCGGATCCAAAACTTAAATCAAACATCCTTGAAACCCTGGTGCAAGAAATCATCAAATATAAACTATACTGCAGTGGCAATGAATTAAATGCTGTGGCAAAGGCACTTGTCTCAAAGCAACCTTGCTTGTATGAGAAAGGTTTTTCACTGGATATGGTGGATGGAAGGTCAGTCTGGTAAATAAGCTTGCCATGTACCGCACTCAGCAGAGAAAACTTGGATGTACTGAGGTGACTATCAATTCCCTGAAGAACAAGCCAGAGGGAAAAACAACTCCTGCAGCTTCCATAAAGAAACCTCGATGGTCTGTAGTTAAGTATTGCCCCCCACATCCCATTGGAGAATCGGACTCAAGCCTGGAAAGACTGAGAGTTGAACTTCTTGATGATGTGACTAGGACAAACAGGGAAATAGTTAAAAGAAAAATGGAGAAAACATTTTCATACAGGAGACAAGAAGTCATAACCAAGGAGCCAATGGTTCAAGACTTCAAGACAAGATGGCCTGCCTTCTTTCACATGTGTGAGGTTTGTAATACTTCAGTATCTTTCCTTTAATAATAAACATTTACAAAAAATGTAAATGCTGATGTTCAGTGCCCTTAATTTCTTTTTAACATTTTTTGCTTTCAGATAAATGCTGAATTTAAGAGGATAACTACCATGCTGCTTCAGTCCAGATTCCTCTCCCAGCTCGACATTCATACGGACAAAATGATCAAGTTATTCAAGAAACGAGGAGGTGTGATTGGAACCAAACTGAGGCCCATCCTGCAAAACATTGAGAAGGCAAGAGTTGATTCATTACCTTTGTTATGCCCTAGGGACATATGTCTGTTTTAAGGTGCATCTATTATTTCTTCTTATCAATTCAATGCAAACATCTTAAATCGGTGGTCTCCAACCTTTCTGTGGCTGCAGACCGGTCAACCCCTGAGGATTTTACCACAGCGGGGGCGTTGTTCTTTTATGTCAAGAGTGGATAAAAATGATTTCATTTTACCATTATAAGATAATCCTATTAAAAAAAATTAATACATTAACTAAATGTAACCATTATAAGATAATCTTATTTAAAAAAAAATGATACATTAACAAAATGTAACCAACAAATCAATTATTGATGCTAAATAGGAAGCAATCACTATACTTTTTTTTTTACAAAACTTAAACTTGTGACTGACTCTCTGCATGCGCTTACCTGCACAAGGTGAGCACCTCTACTTTTCTCCTGCACTCCCCACCCCCGCCACGCTCTCTGAACTGCTCCCCCTTTTTTCATGGAAGTACTTTCATTAATCAATCACGTGTTCACAACTTCTCTGAAATTAGCTTCTGAATGGAGGAACTCGTTTCAGCATTTCTCTGAACATTTAAAAGATTAGATTTGTTCATGGAAATCACATCTCTCTGCAAACAGGTACAGTGACCGGTACCGATATCGGTCCATGCGTCACTTGATACCGCGCCACAGACAGAAAAAAAACACACGCGGGGGGCTAATCCAATGGTTTTAAGAAGTTTAAAGGTTTAACCTTAATATTTGTGGTTTTATTTCCCCCTTCACTTCTAAGGAGATGCTAACCAGACTGCTAACTTTAGCTGTGTCTGAATTTGAAGGCGTAATGAACAAGTAAAATAAAACGACACAAGCATCATATAACGGGTCTCTCCTGAACATAATCATAAACGTGAATCCATCGTGTGTCCGTCTTTATTATCTGTGCTTGTGAAACATTGGAGTTACCAATGTATCCTTACATGGAGCAGCTCCTGCAACGTTGTCTGTATAAATCCGTTTTTGTCGAAGAAGACTTGGTCTTATCTGTGAACAGCTGATTTTTTTCTGTGAAGTCAAAAGGTCCAATTCAGTTCCCTGAAACGTTCTAAACGATTCATTGATTTGTTTTTTGTTAGGTTGAAGCTACAAACTTAGCAGTTAGTTGCTCTCAGTCATGAGACCAAGAGCAGCATCCGGAAGTTTTTCAAAATAAAAGCTCCTTCATTATAACAAAATAATTTGTCATCGTATTTATTAGTTTTTTTTCTTTGTGTTAACGTTAACAGCAGTCCTAAAGGTGTGCTCTAAAAATGTCTTTAAGAGCTGCAACTTAGCGATAGCAGTCGTGGTCATTCAGATGGAAGCTAACTCTTTTATATTGAAAAACTCCCGGATGCTGCTCTCTACAGCCTTCTTGGTCTCATGATAAAGACCGGCTAACTGCTAAGTTCGTTGCTCCAACCTAACAGAAACAAAACAATGAATCGGATGTAGAACGTTTCTTTGGGCAGAAAAAGAACCAATGAGGAAACCGAAGAGGACCTTTGATTTCACAGAAAAAAGCTGCTGTTTGGAGACAAAACCCGATTTATGGAGACAGCTGTTCTCAGCTGTTCTCTCTGACGTGGAGCGCCTGGATAAAACTGAGAATGCATTACAGCAGGGGGGCGCTGTTTTGCAAGTTGGAATGAGTTTTGACACAAACAGAGCATGGGAGATTTTAAAATGCAATAGATTTTAAGTTATTTGAAGCAAGCCATGCATTGAAATGTCATTTTAAAATATTGAATTGTCAATTACAAAATGTATTGTCATTTGAATTAAGACATCAATTGACTGAGACATCCCCAGTGTAGAAACGAGCGCTACCGTAGATCATTCCTCTGCACAGCCATCAGACTGCACAACGCCGTTGTTTAAATGTTTGAATTTATTTATTTATTTTAATAGGTTAATATGTGTGTCAGGGCTCGGTCTCCCAGTTCCATCGCTGACCGCCAGAGGGAGCCCTCTCCTGAGTATTAACCTTCTCAGCCACTTCCTCACTCCATATCCCATCAGTCAATGCTCTCCCCTCCATCTTGTCTCCAGCTGCTTCCCATTAGCCTCATCAGCCTTCTTCCATATAAACCCTGTCTGGACTCTGCTCTGTGCGAAGCATTGCCTTGTTCCCCAGCTAGTCTGTGTATTTACTGTGTCTTTGGCCTCCTTGTATTTTGACCTTTGCCTGTCTCCTCGTCTCCCTGTCCTGCTCCATGCTTTTGACTCCTGCCTGGTTTTTGGATTATGCTCTTGTCTTTGCCCTTGCCTGGTTTTGATTTCTATTAAACTCACCTGCTGCACATGGATCCAAACGCCTCCGAGTCACTGTTACAATGTGTATATAAAATGATTGTACAGTATTGTAATGTATAGTATATTATTGTAGTGTATTGTATTGTATTGTATTGTATTGTATAGTATATAGTTATTGTAGATAGGTGTGGATTACTCATATGTATATTTATGTTCATAAGAATATGTGTGTTTGTAAAATGAATGTTTTACATATATGGGTGCCATAACAGATAAATTTATCCCTTGGGATATTAATAAAAGTTCAATTCAAAAACCCATGGCAATATGCAATTGATTTAGATTTTATTCAATATTTTATTTTAAAAATTGTGACGTTAAATTGTAAATTTTCATATTGAATTGTAAATTACAAAATGAAATATCATTTTGCAAGCCTGAATGGAATATTGAATTGCAAATTGAATAATGAATTTTCAGATTGGATGATGAATTTGCAAATTGAATTGTCAATTGAATAATGCATAATACTTTGAATTATGACATAAAAACAACTTCCATACAGGCCATCCAGTAATAGTTCTGGAGTTGTTAAATATTATCCTGAAGCTTTTGTATGGAGCTTCAAACTAGAATAATTTGTTGCTTTATTGTGTATCAATTTACGGTTTGTTAGTTACATGAAGCAATTTCTGTTTTTTAATGAGGTGATCTAATAATAAAATCTGTAAATTGAAAGAATGTTCAATAAAGTTTTCGAAAAAAAAGATAACAGTAAAATAAACTTGGTAAGGTATACAAATTTGAAGTTGTGACGAGACACCACCGCCTTATTTTATGTTTTTCCCGCAGCCTGGTGGCAAGGGGTCCACGGACCGGCACCGGTCTTAAATGTCATTATTAAAAATGTTCCAGAAAAAGTGATGGAAAAAAAAGTTTCCAGAAATCTCAAACCATTTTACAAAGTACCTATATCTTTTCAGACTGAGAACGCTGAAGTTCTAAGAAAACTCATCCTGAAGGGATTATGCATATATCTCCAGGAAGACCTAGCACACCTGTTCAGGGAATATGAGGTGAAAATGTACTGTATAAGTTGCAGTGGGTTTTTTTTTTGCAGTTTGGTTGGGATATGGCTTATATTCAGGAGCTCCTTCTAAATGTGTGTTTTTATCAAATAAATAGGCTCATATGTTTTTTATACTCCCACTAATGACCAGTTGCCCTTAAGCAGTTGATTTCCACTAACAACCCATAGATGGCACACTACAAATAAATTACGTATTTTCTGGACTATAGAGTGCTCTATTGAAAAAAAAAAAAAAAGAGATGCACAAGCCACACTGGCCCATAAGCCGCAGATGTCTGTTGAAAAATGTGATCGTTTTTTTTCTTTGCATTGATTTTTTCATCTTTTATTTTTTTATTCTACTTCCGGTTGGAGCGCCCATAGGAGTGGACGAAAAATCCACTGAACAGCCGTACCTTTATATAAGCTACACGGTTCAAAACTTAGGAAAAAAGTTGTGGCTTGTGGTCCCAAAAATACGGTAATCTTTGTTCAGGCGCACAGTTGTTCTGCATTCATGTAGTATTTGAAGATTTGTTGCTCTTTTCGATATTCATGTGTAATTTTCAAGTCTGACAGTCATTTTTCCAATTATTCCAACACTACATGAATGCAGCATTTCCCTGAGTTTAAGATTTTCCCTGAGATACATCAACCCTTTGAAAATGGCACTGAAGTAAGAACAAAAAAAAAATGCAAGACATTATTCCTCGAGGACCAGAATTGGGAAACACTGCTCTACACTAACACCAGCTACCTTTATGTTTTTGCATTGAACTTAACTGTAGGAACATTTAAATATTTCAAATAATTATTATTATCTGTAGTACATTTGTAGGTATGTGTAACGAAGGAGCTGAGGCGAGTGGATCCATGTGCAACTTGTATTTAATAGTAACAGCAACAGGAACGAGGACAAGGCAAAAACGTAGTCAAGAGACAGGCCAGGGTCAAACATAGGAGAAAGGCGGGAGACGAAGAACAGGCGAGAGTCAAAACACAGAAAGGTCAGAGAAGGACTGCTCAGACGTAATGAGTGTACAGAAACGAATCAAGACTTCACAGGGAGTAGAGTCTGGAGCAGGCATATATACAACATTGATGATGATGAGAAACAGCTGGTGGTGATAGGAAAATGGCTGCTGATGCATGATGGGAAACTGAGTTCAGAAGGATGACAGATGCTGTTAGTCATAGACATAGAAAGATAGACGCCGCATCGCTTGTCGCCCCCTATTGGAGCTGACGTCTCAACGCGCCGCCATCTTGACGAGGTCAAAGTGCCCCAGCAGTGCCATTGTCTAATGAGGAATGTTTCTGAGAGTTAAAAAAAAACATGTTTTATGCTTTTAAACATAATATATCATATGATTATGGTATTTTAATGAAGAAAGAATTCATTTAATATGCAAAACAAGTTTGATAGTTTATTTTATTTATTTATTTATTTGAATTTTCTCCATCTGAGAGGGGTTGAAAAACAATTTTAACTCATCAAACCTACCAAAAAACACAGAAAAAAAACATGTAATGGCATCTCAGTAAAAATAATGTGTTTCAAATGTTAGGGGGAAATTTGTTCAGCCTTAACAAAGAAAATCAAACACATAATAGACTTTATCCTCACTATGGCATATATGCACAATAAACATTTCAACATCTGCTACGTTACAGAATAAAAATAACGAAATACATTTTGTTTTAGTGAACAAGAAACTTCAAAACTGTGAGAACATACATACTTATATACTTAGTTGTGCACAAAATGCCACAACTAAAACCCCTGAAAAATAACTTGTGTAGACAGTTTCTTGCGTGTGCTGGCACTCTGAAACTCCAGAGTAGTCATTTTTGCCATGTGGTGCAGCCGTACTTTATGAAAAACAGAGTCCGGTCAAAATCATCCGGTTTAAACTGCTCACTGCAGAGCCTGGAGAACTCGGTGACAACAAAATCCTGTCTTCTCATCGCAACTTCCCATCTCCTCCGTAATTCCACCTCACTGGGAAACCTCGGAAATTATATAAGAGGAAAAAATATTTAACATATAGCAAATAATACACGGGGAGGAACAGTTTTTGCCGCTAGCATATTTGCTGTTAGCCACATAACGTCGTTTACGATTACACGTTCAGGTGGCTTGAAAAACTTGTAAAAAACAAAAACAATGTTAAAACTTACTTGTGAAATGTAATTCCACGTGATCGGCTCTGAATCGAGCGCCGATTATTGCATCCGAAGGCTGCACAAGCAAAAGGCATGGTTGCAATCGGTTGCGATTCTCCGTTCAGTGGTTCAGTCTATGTGGTTGTGAATGTAGCCTAGCTTAGGTTGACCCCAGCAATATGGCGGCTCCGCTGGTTCACTCAGGATCACGTGATGCGGCGTCTATCTTTCTATGTCTATGCTGTTAGTACTCTGGTGAGGGCTCCCTCTGGTGGTTGGAGACGGGGATGACTGGCTGGGTCCTCACAGAATGTCATGCCTATTTTTCCTGGCTATTTTTGATCATTTTTGCTTGCCATACTGTCTTCCCCTGCCTGCATGTCCTTGTCTCAGGAGCAGGAGCTGCAGGACATCTGCGACTCAATCGTACATACTTTGTTTTATATGCATATCTTAAATTGTCCAGAGATGCAACACACAAAATAAGGAGCATGGCCTATTTGGTAAGTTGTCAACTCTGTATGCTCTTATGTGTTTGTGTTATGGTCTTCTTGTTTTGTTTTCATTTGAAAAACTTTATAAGTAAAACACAAAAGGACAGCTGCTGCTCCTCACTTGGAGATCTGAACCCAGACACAGAAACGTGCAGATAACTGGGTTGGATTGGGCCCCCTCGTTACTACATTGGTCATATTTTGCACCTATAAATATTTTCAATAAATATTTTCTGTGTTCTTTAGAATGAAGACCATACCGTGATCCAGGAGGCAATCGAGGACACGATTAATGAAAATATTGAAGGTTGTGGTTGTTGACTTGTTGGTGGTGTTGGTGACTTGGTGTTGAAGTCAGAGTGGCAGTTGCTATGCCGTTTTGTTTTACTAAATCTGGATTACCTTCCTAATCTAAAATGAACCCTTGATACGGAGCAAAATAAGCATCACCCCGATTTATGTGTGAGTAATTCCTGATTTGTGTGTAACTTTTCATTTGAGCGGGTGTAATTCTTGATTTGTAACTAAATACATTTCGTACATAAGTACAAAAATGAAAAAAATAAAAACAAAATATTTAATACACATTCAAAAATTTAGATTACAACACTTTGAAACTAATTAAACACAAAAATCTTTTAAAATTACACAAGAATCCCTTGTTATGCAAGCACATATTCTAAATCTGTGGTGAGACTATTTACATCTGAGATTCATTCAAAAATTACACAAGCAAAAGCAAAAGTTACACACAAATTAAGAATCACGCACACACAAATCAGGGTGATGCTTGTTCCTCTCCATAATCTGAGGTAATCCAAAAAAATGTTGTAATTGTAATTTGTATTTGGTTCACATCTTTAATGTCTGGTTTTTAATATCAAACTCTAAATGAAATTGTTACCTTTTTAAAATTGATTTTTCTATGGATGGAATCCAGCTACTTGGCTGTATGTTCGGTTTTACAAAAAACAACAAGCCCCTCAAATGGGAATTTGTACTTTTTGCATTGAAACAGACATTTTTTTCAATTTAAAATAATAAAAAGGTTTAACCTTAAATGTGTTTGCTGTGTCATGTGTTTGATTGCTGTAATGCATGAGGTTCTAAAAAAAACAAAAAAAACAATGTAGTTTTATATATTATTTTGCAATTACTATATAATCTGTTTTGTCGTACACAATTGCATTATAATTATATGAGTTGTTTACATTTACATTTAAATACATATTTAATTTCACAGTAATAGTGTCACTAAAGTGTTTTATTGTTTATTAAATGTTTGAAAAAAATATGGTAAATTGCATAATAAAATCTTGTTTGTCCAGCTAATATCTTTAGGAGTTGTAAAAAAAAAGTATTAATTACAGTATAACATGATTTTTTTAATGTGCCAAATTCACGTTGGCATGACATGATTTTTTTTGTGTTGTTCATGTTGGCGTAACGTGATTTTTTTTTATGTGCCGTATTCATGTTGGCATGACATGATTTTTTTACGCGCAACCGATGTCCATAATTTTTTCATGTAAATCAAACAGATCTTTTTTTTCTGTGTACTTATAAACTACTCACAAGTTCTCCATGAAGTTTTGAGAACTTGAGCCTGGGTCCAATTTTGGGGATCAGGTTTCTGATTGTTTCCGCGTCTAATAATTTAAAGGCCTCCTCATCCATTTCCTGATCTGGAAGATAAAAACAGAATACAAGTTGGTGGTTAAACAATATGGAATCTTTTTACATCACAAGGAAAATTTAGTGTTTCAGAGTAAACTATATCCATATATATGATCATATATTACATTTGGAATACTAACAAAACAAATTGTTTATGAAATATTAGTTATTTTTGTGGACTCTTTTCATAACCTGTAGTAAAACGACTCAATCTCTGAGGCTCCGTCCATTTCATGACATCAACATAAAGTCCACCCCCCCAAGCGACCGCAAAGAAGTGTGTGTTTGTGTCTGCCTGGGGGTGGAGCAGATTCTTTATTGAGGGGGTGGTTCTCAACCTGTGATATAAGCTGGTGAGGACCCGCTCATTTTCATGGGTATGGTAGGGGCTGTTGTTCAGGGCACAATTTTGTAAAGGATTACTGAGAAGTGCATAAATTGATCAAAGCACAGCACTAATTCAATTGAAAGCTCAAAAAGTTGATTTTTTTTTTTTTAAATGGTATGGCCCCTTTAAATGTGAATTAAATCTAAAAATTCTTAAAACTTTAGAAATGTTGTCCTTTGGTGTCTGCGTCTCTGTGTTCTGTTTTGTGTTCTGTCTGTGTTGATATATTTTGAAAAATTGAAAAATCAATAAAAAAGAACTAGCAAAAAATATATAAAACTTTAAAAATGTTACTTTTTAACATTAATATGAATAAAAACAGGTAGGAATATTGTTCCAGAATAAATTAATTTAAACCTTAAATAACCTCCTATATTTTAATCTCTGTAAAAATATATATTTTGTCAAAATTATACAAGTTAGTAATTCACGCAATATAACATGGGCCATTAATAACAATAAAATAAAATGATCTGGAGGGGCAAACATATTTTCTTGGCAGGCCAAGGGCCTTGACTTTGACATGTGACTTAAGTTCATATTAGACTTCCTTAATAAAAACACTTCAGCAGCATAGTCAAGATGATATAAATACTCACCTTTAAAACTATCTGTTAGCTCTGGTAGCTGCCACTCAATCAGCTTGTTAGCCACAAAGCTATCCATGAAAGACCTGAAATGAAACAGAGGGCGATGTATATTAGATTGAAGTTCACATAGGCATGGATTGTTATGTCTATGAGAATTGGACACAGCTTCCCCTCCCCCCACGCTGTCAGGGATGTGTCTAGGACAGCCAAATGAAGCAAGCCCAGGAGTGAAAGTAAAGAGAATTTATTTAAACAACTGGTTAGAGTCTCTGCAGTGACACCTCCGGACAGCAGGGGGCGCAGGATCTTGCAGGGTCTCTGGTGAGAGCGACGAGGATGACGGCGTCCGAGGGTGGCGGAGAGTGGAGCTCTGTAATGAGGAAGGTGCGGGCAAAACATAAATGTCCAGGAGGGTATTTGCCCTCCGCACGGCTGTGATCCAGAACCCGGAAGGAGGGAGAGGAGGCTGAGGCTGAGAAGCGTCTGAGGCGGGGTTGAGCGCGAGAAAACGGAGTTGATGTCGGCCGGTGTTTCAAAGCAAGGCGTAGTTTGGACAGCTGTTGAACTGAGACGTTCCGGCGATGAGTGGCAAACAGGAGAGTGCTGAAGAAGAGCCAGCAGCAGGTGAATGACATCTCAGGTGATTGCTTCAACCGGAAGCCTGCCCAAACAAGGTGAGCGCGGCAGCAGACATGACACACGCATTCCAAATAGAAAGTATCCTCAGGTCCTAGAAAGTCAAAATGTCATAGACTTCTATTGCTAAATAAGCAGCTGTTACTTAGTTATTCTATTTGTTAGAATAGACATTTTTGCTCTGATATTACTTTTTGACATGTTCTTGATTATACATTTTTTTCCTAAATATTTTTCTTTAATGCAAGTAACTCAAGTTGGTGGCCAATCAGGTGCATGTGGTGCACACTGGGCCATTCCCATCTCAAAAGCTTGACAGATTCTTAGCCACTTTCAGAGGAAGGGGTGTGGCTTTCCAACAAGGCACTCCTGATTAGCAAGAGTGGTTGCCATAGAAAAGTTAAATCAAGTGCAAATAGTCTGACTGTAAAAATAGAAGGTGTAATTGTGTAAATACTAATAGGTGACTAATAATAGGCACTGCTCCCAGCGACCGGTAAATACATTACAACGTCGGTTTTAAAACTTTAAAAGATCACGAAGAAACAAAAACTATTAATTAATGTGTTATAGAGCACATCCACAAAAGAAATGTGTTCATCATCCGCGCCACAAGCGCAAGGTGGGTTACTCCAATAACGGCGGAAGAATACGTCATATCCAGACATAAGTCGCTACGGAAAAACGTTAAAGTAAAAAATTTAACGTGAAACTGGGCGGTTTGACACAAGAAGCCTTTGCCGTGAATGCAGCACAAGATTTTAGTAATATTAAGTTTCAACTTTAACATCTTGGCAAGCTAGCTAAATTTTCCCAACTGAGAGTTAAGTTAGCTACGAAAATGGCGGAATGTGCTCAGTTATTTGAAGTTTTGTTGCTCCCCTCTGCTAACCGGGTCGTGTAAAACGAATTAAATTACTTTGACTACAAAACAAACATATTGCTCTTACCTTTTATTAAAAGCAGGGATAAGTTTCTCTGTCTTTCCCTTTTTTCTTTTTCCTTGGTTGGACTTCGTAGATGACAGTGAATCTGCTTGCCAATAGCTCGTTGAATCACATGACTCTTTCCAGCCAATAAGCTGGGTTATAGCTCATTGCAGTTCGCACTAGTGTGAAGTTGACCAATCAGTGCATCCCCTTGAACTGAAAAGGCGCTGCCTACAGTTGAACACTCCCAGATTTCAAACAAACTTTGTTTAGCAATTCGAAATGCAATGAACTACAAGTCTTGATTTATACTTCTGTATTTTTTATTCTTACCTTCAAAAATACATAGCATACACATAGCCTATTGTTCTTATCTTGGGGCGACGGTGGCTCAGGTGGTAGAGCAGGTCGGCCAATGATCGAAGGATAGGTCGATTCTCCAACTGTCGTTGTGTCCTTGGGCAAGACACTGAACCCTCCTTGCCTCCAGTGTGGCTCCACTGGTGTGTGAATGTGAATGAATGTCCCGGTGATGGTCAGAGGGGCCGTAGGCGCGACATGGCAGCCACGCCTCTGTCAGCCTGCCCCAGGGCAGCTGTGGTTACAGTAGTAGCTTACCATCACCAAGTATGGATGAGGTGTGAATGAATAATGGATATTCACTGTAAGCGCTTTGAGTGTCTTGGAAAGCGCAGATAAATCAAATCCATTATTATTATCTGCTTACATTTTGCAAGTCATACTTAAGTATGTTTTAGCAATGTCTTTTGTGTGTTTTTTTTTTTTATTTCTACTACATATTTTGTATATGTTCCTTAATTTTCTCTTTTTTATTTCCCTTGATTCAATCCACTGACTTTTTCATATTTTAAAATATTATGGGCTATGGAGGTTTTTTTTTTTTTTTTTTTTCTATGATTGTGGAATCAAAGCTCGGATAAAATACAAAGCCTGCTTGAAAAAATTGTGAATTTTAATTTTAAAAAAACTAAATTGAATAGGCATCATTTAGTTATCTTACTCATATAGACATAATGTACTTAACCCAATTAATGGGTCAAAAAATAACTCATTAATTTTGGTTAAAAATAAACGATAAATTGGGTTGAAATTAAGCCACGGTAACCCAAAATATGTGTAAGACTCTAAAAAAGTATCCCAGAATTATAACCCAACATGAATAATAAAAGAATTGGGTTAAATAAATAACCCAAGTGTTTTTTTTTTTTTTTTAATATTTTATTTTCACATTTAAGTAAACAAACAGTATATAATATAGACAAACAAAAAAGAGAAAAATACAAGAACACACAAAAAAACCCAAAAAACAGTAGACTAAAAATTAAAAAAAAAAAAAAAAGCTAACCAGATTACAGTGATGATATAAAAATGAATACAGGAATGTATGTTGTAATCTGACACAATTTATGCAGGGGAAGAAATGTGAAATTACATTTGTGAGTGACTCAGATTCAGTATCTCTCCACCTAGAGTCCAGCTTCTTAATATCTTAGTTCAACTCTTAGTGTTGTGGGCCAGAAAGGGTTTCCACATATTGTCAAATTTGCTCTGTGAACCCAATCTGTAAAACTGCAGCCTGTCCAGCTGGATAGCATATACAACCTCTGCCAGCCAATTCTCAAAGGAGGGAGGAGTTGATGATTTCCAGTTTAAAAGAATAAGCTTTTTGGCCACCACCATTCCCAATTGCAGCGCTTTCTGTATATGCTGTGGCAGTTGAGAACTTTGTAGAGAACATCCAAAGATGACCAGGTGGCTACTGGGCTGAATATCTTTACCATATGAGTCTGAGAAACTTTTAAAGATTCTACACCAGAAACTATGTAGAGATGGACAGAACCAGAATAAGTGACCCAGTGTACCTTCTGCTGTATTACACCTATCACAGTTAATCGAGACAGTCGGAAAAATTTTGTTCAGCTTTGTTTTAGAATAATGAAGTCTGTGTAGAACTTTAAACTGAATCAACCTGAGTCGAGAGCTGATGGAGCAGCGGTGAATTTTAGAAAGAGCCTCTTTCCAAAGGTCCACGGGCCTCACAATTCAAGTCTCTAGCCCAAGCTTCTCTAATTGAGTCAGAGGGGTCACAGTTGTGAAACAAGACACAAATTTAGATGTGATATGCTTGGAATCAGAGGGTAGCATAAGGTGTTCAAAGAAAGGGTGTTCAGCGGGGAGCTCAAGACTTGGACAACATTCCTTGATAAAGTGTCTAATTTGAAGGTAACGAAAGAAATGGGAATTGGGAATTTTGTATCTGGAACTAAGCAATGTAAATGAAGCAAAATGGCCATCAATGAATAAATCTGAAAGCGATCTAATGCCCTTCTCTTTCCAGACAGTAAATGCTGCATCTTGTTGGCCAGGAGTAAATACATGGTTTTGACAAATAGGAGCTTGCATTGAGACACGAGGAACGTGGCATGCTGTTTTTATCTGGTGGAGGATGCGAAGGGAATTTTTCAAGATAAAGTTATGTTGATGTATTTTAGGTGTTGGGGCAGAGCTTGAGAACAAAAGGGCAGGGAGAGACGACTTTTCTACAATGTTAGATTCCAGCTGCACCCATGATGGATTCTTCTCCGCATCAGTATATTCACATTTCCAATAAGTGAGAGCTCTGGCGTTAGCTGCCCAGTAGTAATGTCTGAGATCTGGTAAACCCAGGCCACCCTCTTCAGAGGGTTTTTGAAGGTGCGCTTTACTTATTCGATGGGTTTTATAACCCCAGATAAATGGCAATATTATTGAGTCGGCTTTTTTGAAAAATGATTTGTTCAAATAAATTGGTAAATTTTGAAATAAATATAGAAACCTAGGTAAACTGATCATTTTGATAGCATTCACCCTACCAATCATGGACAGGGGCAACAATTTCCAAGTTTCAATATCAACCTTGAGTTTTTCTAAAGCCTCTGTAAAGTTTGATTTGAAAAGTTCTTCTGGGTTTGTGGTTAGCTTGAGTCCCAGGTAAGTGAAGCTGTCATTTTTTATCCTAAAGGGTAGGTTGCTCAAAAAAAATTTGTAAAATGGCCCGCTAATGGTATAAACTCACTCTTTTCCCAATTTATTTTGTACCCGGAGATCTTCCCAAAAGAGTCCATATATTCTAGTAGAATAGGGATAGAGATTATCGGATCTGACAGACAGACCAGAAGGTCATCTGCATAAAGAGCAATTCGGGTCTCGGATCTCCCTAGCTTTATACCTGTGATGAATTGGTGCTCTCTAATTCCTATGGCAAGGGGTTCCAGAGCGATGTTAAAAAGTAGAGGTGACAGAGGGTCCCCCTGACGGACACCACGTTGAAGAGTGAATGGGCTAGATTTGTTCCCATTGGTGAGGATGCAAGATCTGGGAGATGTATATAGAATTTTGACCCAGTTTATGAAAGGGTCACCAAAACCAAATTTTTTGAGTGTTGCTATGAGGTATGGCCATTCAATCATATCAAATGCTTTTTGAGCATCTAGAGCTAATATAGCTGCCTGATCATCCTTCCCGTATTTTGTATACATTATGTTTAAAATTTTACGAACGTTGCAAAAAGAGAATCTATTTGGGACAAAGCCAGTTTGGTCTGGGTGTAGGATATTTCCAATATTCTTTGCAAGTCGATTTGCCAACACCTTTGTTATAATTTTTAGGTCGCAGTTTAACAGCGCAATGGGTCTATAACTACCTGGATCTGTCTCTTCTTTGTCTTTTTTTAACAGGACACAAAGGTTAGCGTCATTAAGTGAGGGTGGAAGCCTTCCATTTTTAAAACTATCTTGAGACATTTTAAGAAGGGGGGTTGCCAAAACATCCTGAAAAGCCTTGAAGAATTCTGGACCAAACCCATCTGGACCTGGTGCCTTGTTATTGGGGAAGGATTTAATGGCTTCTTGAAGCTCAGACAACGTAAAGTCAGAGTCCAAAATTTCTGTTGTGGATGCATCAAGTTTTGGAATATTGAGTTTATCAAAGAAAAGATCATAATCCTCCTGTGTTGCAGTTGACTTAGATGTGTAGATGTCTCTATAGAATTTTCTGAATTCCTCATTAATGTCCTTTGGATTCGTAAGAACTTGGCCTGATTTGGATTTAATTTTATGAATAGCTCGTTTTGATTGCTCTCCCTTCAGTTGTCTTGCCAACAGTTTTTGCGGCTTGTCACCTAATTCAAAATGTTTTCCTTTAATTTTCAAAAGAGTTTTACCAATCTGATCCCCCAATATTGAGTTATATTCATACTTTAGCTTTAAAATTTTATTGTAATCTGATTGCAGCAATGAGCTTTGATAAATCTGATCTGTATCTGATAGTTCCTTTTCAATCTCTTTTAGTCTCCTATGTTTGACTTTATTTTGTGCTGCTTCATATGAAATGACCAGTCCTCGTATATATGCTTTTAATGTTTCCCAGATGGTTGAATCATTCACCTCTCCATTGTCATTTATTTCAAGAAACTGCAAAATATCAGTTTTTAAGCGTTGTTTAAATGAATGGTCTTCCAGTAAAAGAGGATTAAAACGCCAGCTGAAAGCTCTCCTATGAAGGGGCAACTTTAGACTGAGACTAACAGGGCTATGATCGGATAATATCCTGCTGTGATATTTAGTATGGCTGATATTGGATATTAGTCCAGAGTCAACTAAGAAGTAGTCAATCCGTGTGTAGGATTTGTGTACATGGGAGTAGAAAGAATATTCACGGTCACCTGGATGCTGCAGTCTCCAGATATCTACTACGTTCTTAAACTTCATCAAGCTGTTAATGGTTTGCACGGTGGAGATACACATAGGTGGGGCGAAGATTGTCTGTCTAAATATGGATCCAGATAGCAGTTGAAATCACCTGCAATCAATATATGGCTAGAGTCATTATCTGGAATGAGGTTGAATATCTTACGGAAAAAAACAGGATCGTCGATGTTTGGTCCATAAATATTAACCAATGTAATCGGAAATGAATTTATATGTCCAGATAAGAGTATGAATCTTCCATTTGGGTCAATTGTGTGGGATTGAAAAATAAAAGGCACAGTTTTACGAAAGAGAATAGCCACTCCTCTGGCTTTTGATGTAAATGGTGACTGATAGACTTGTGAAATCCAGTTAGCCCTGAGAGTTCTTTGTCGAGTGGCTGAGACATGGGTTTCTTGCAAAAATATAATGTCAGCCTTTAGTGATTTCAAATAAGAAAATACTTTTCCTCGCTTAATTGGGTGTCCTAGGCCTCGAACATTCCAAGAAACTAAGGACAGGGATTCTAAGGTACTATTTATATGAGGCATCTTCTAAATTGCAGCAACACAAGTACAGAATATCTGGTAGCTGAAGGGAAAAAAAAAAAAGACAGAAAAACAGTCAGAAACATGCAGAAACACACTTAATGAACACCTCCCCTGAACACGCCCCTCCCACTGCTTCCCCAAACGAAGCCAGGTTACCCTCATTTGCATTTGGAGCCGCTGTGTGAACTGTGCAGACACCCTCAACTAACTAACAGCTCCTCGTAAGCACAAGTAAATAACATTTAAACTGTAAACACCTCAAAATATTGGGGAGTAATACGATTAAACTCTCGTCAGTTTTTACTCTCTTTTCCCTTCACGCTCTTTTTCCTTTCTCCGCTCATTCAGTCATAAGGAAAATGTTTCTCACAATTAAAAGTTCTGAGTGAGGAAGGATTTCGCCTCCGCTGGATGAGTAAATGATTTGACTTGCCCTTGGTGATGAACCTGAAGTCTCGCCGGGAACCGCAGCGTGTGCCGAACAGTCTTTTCCCTCAGCAGCTGCAGCACCTCGCGGAAGCCGCGCCGCTGCTCCATCACCTCCGCGGTGTAGTCGGGGAAAATTAAGATCCGATTGCCTTCAAGATCCATCTTGGTCTGTCTCCCCAGTCGCAGAATCTTTTCTTTGTCTTGGGGAAATGCACTCGGGCGATTATGGTTCTGGGTCTGGCGCCGTCAGCGGGTCTGGGTTGTTGGGTGCGATGCGCTCTGTCGATAACGACCGGCTTCTCAAAGTTGTCAGCTCCCAGCAGCTTTGGGATGAGGTTTGTAACAAACTCAGTAGGTCTTCCTTTCTCCTCACCTTCCGGAACACCAACGATTTTTATATTGTTCCTTCTGGACCGTCCCTCAAGATCCAACACCTTGGTTCGCAGATTCGCGTTTTCGAGCTGCAGCGCCGCCACTGTGCTTTCCATGGCAGTAATGCGGACCTCGTGATCCGTAGTGTGGCTCTCGGCGGTGGACAGCCGTTCAGCTAGCACCTTCTGGGCATTCACGAGGCTTACAAAATTCTGTTCAAATTTGTCAAGCCGTTCGTTGATGTGAAGAAGCCGTTTGTTCCGACATCTTCTGCCAATGAGCGGAAGTTCGTCGTCATCCTGGACCGAAGTTGAGTCCATCTTGCTAGGTTTTGGGCAGCTAGCGGCAGCGCTAGCCCCCGCTGCTCCCTTGACGCTTCGTGGGTTCTTGGACATATTTCTCTCGGTTGTTAGTTGACAAAATAAACACAATTAAGTGAAAAGGAGTTTTAGTAGTATAACGATGACGTTGGAAGTTTAAATGGGTGTCAATAATGTGAATAAATGGCGTGCCACGAGGAGCTCACAAAAACACGTCCTACTCGTTGTCCATCTCACTAGCGCCCCCAACCCAAGTGTTTTTAATGTGTGGTGGTCCAGCAGGACACTCCAGTCTGCACTTCTAAAGCAGTCTCTGAGTTCCTCCTCAGCTGTCCCCCTCCCCACACTCCTTATCATTGCAGGCTGCCTTTTATATATGTGGGATGTAAAGAGATCAAAATGCGATCTGATTTGCCGAGGGCGGGGAGGGGCATGGCCTGATAGGCATCTTTGATGTTAGCATAAAACAAATTAATCGTCTTGTCACTGTAAGTGGGGCAGTTCACGTACTGATGCATTGTTGATAGCAGGGAATCCAGGGAGACGTGATTTAAGTCCCCTGAGATGATCACAAAAACCTGTGGGTGTTGTGTTTGCACCTCCGAAACTCTATTAATCCGTGTATCATTCGTTCATAGTTTTTTCTTTTTCCAATTAATTATCTTAATGTAGCTAAACAAAACTCAATTTTTGTGAATAATCTTCGCCAGTGCAACGCCAGCGTCTTATGCTTGCTAGCTAGCTCTATCATCACATTCCAGACATTTGGGGGAGGTCGCGAGCTCCGTCACCAACATTCTGACAATGTGGTTCAAAAAAGAGGAGACACTGCTGATTAGAGCTTTTCATTAAATGTACAGCCAACAACTTTTCATATTTAATCACATATTGGGTTTAATAATCCATGACCGAACTCTGTGCAGCCCCGTTAGGAGCTAGCAACAGCAAACTCACATCGTCAGAGACATGTGACTGAAAAAAATATAATATAACTGATTCTTACCTGGAACGGATGTATTTTCATGTCCTTGGGTCTCGGATTTTTTTTCCCTTTACGGTCACAAACAATAATAAAACGATCCATGTCCCTTAAAGAAAGACAGTTACAGTCCGAGCAATGCAGCTGTTTTCACAATAAGAATCTGCACAAACTACTTCCGGGTGACCCTCTGTGTCAGAAACGAAACTACGAAAAACCAAATCAAACGCCCGTTATCCGATTTTCGTTTTGGTTTTAATCGGAAAAAGAAAAAACTGTTTGTTTTTCGTGTTTTTCATATCTGATTTTAAATTGAAAAACGAATGAATGAATGATACACGGATTTGTATTGAGCACTGCCTCAATCGCTGTCTCTGTGTGCGCTCTGTGCGGGATGTACACACAGAGAGCCAGGACGTGTGTAAACTCCTGAGGTAGGTAATACGGTCGAACGCCAACAGCGACCAGCTCCCAGTCGCTGCAGAAAATGCTCTTTTTTACAGTGAAATGTCCAGGGTTGAGACCCCCTCTTTTACTTTTGCCGCTCGCCGCCTAGTCTCTGTCGGCGCGCACCAGAGAAAAGCCTCACTTGATGGAAGAAACATATCATAGGCTGGGAGCATGTTTCTGGGATGTTTTCTCTGTAAACAGAATGACTCATCAGTTTCTTGTCTCCATCAAGTTCCCCCTGTGTTTTTCGGAGTTAGGAATGGCTAGCTTGTCAAAGTAGGAAAGTCACATTGTCAGAGATGTATGAATGAGAAAAAAAAAAAAACAAACAACAAAAACAACATAACTAATTATTACCTGAAACTGAAGTATTTACATGTCCTTAGGTCACCGATTTTCTTTTTACGGCCACTAAATAATAAAAAAATGATAATTCCTTTTTGTTTGACAAAAGACAGCAACATCGCCAGCAGTGCAACAGCTTTCACCATGAGAATCCACGCAAACTACTTTTGGGTGACCACCTGTGTCTAAAACGAAATGACAAAAACCAGATCACATTTATGACATTTTCATCATGGACTTAGAATTTTCTTGATACATTGAGTCAAGTGTCCATTTTTTTTATTTTGGAGCAAAAATCTGTAATTTGTAAAAGTAAGTTTGAGAGTAAGAAAATAAATCATTTTGATTTGTCGTTTTTTCACACTTTTGAGATTTTCATCATGGACTAAGAATTTTTCTCTATACATTAAGTCAAGTGACCATTTTGTCATTTTTGAGCAAAAAAAAAAAAAAAAAAAAAAGGAGCCACCACGGAAACTGTGGACAAACCCTATTGCCCATAGGAAAAATCTGTTGCTCAAATGTGGCTCAATCTCGTCTCCTGAGACATGTTTGAGATCAGTTTGAGCGTCTCATCTGTGGATCATTCTGTGCTCATTTGTGTCTTATTTCTTGCTCCTAAGGGACCCTTAGGAGCAAGAAATAAGCAAGGATGAGCAAAGACACCAACGAGACAAATGAGATTGAATTGAGATAAGCTATTTGAGCAAGACTAAAGAAGTGGGAGAAACAAAAGAGATCTCAAAATAGTCTCGTTCTGATCTCATTTGTCTCAGGTATTTTATAGGAGGATTAAGGAGAAAAGGACGAGACAGATCTGAGACGCTAATGAGACATATTTGAGAAGAATGAGCGCTAAAAGAGATCTCAAAATAGTCTCGTTTAGATCTCATTTGTCTCAGGTGTTTTATAGGAGGATTAAGGAGAAAAGGATGAGACAGACCTGAGACGCTAATGAGACACATTTGAGAAGAATGAGCGCTAAAAGAGATCTCATCATTGTCTCTTTCATGTCTCTTTCACGTCTCTTTCATGTCTCACCAAAGCCATTTATGAGAATGACTTGAGAAACAGTAAAAAAAAATTAAAAACAATACTAAAAATGTAAATGTAACATTTTATTTGGCATTTGGCCAGCATCATCAGTACAACATTTGTATTGGGATAGCAGCATTAGACTCTTTTTACATTTTTAAAAACAAAATACAGAAATATAAAACATAAATGGGATACAAAAATTAATTAAAAATAAATTAAATACAAGCTCTGTGATTGTTCACTAACCTCTTTGCTGAGAAGTCGATTTTAACAAAATTATTTTTTCAAATAATTTTAAGTAATTTAACCCTTGTACTCTTTAACGGAGTCAAGATGACTGTACCATCACATTGATGTGAGATCTCTCCCATAACAAATGTGGACAGGATCTTATGTCTGCCACGGACACCAGAGAAGATTCAAAATCCTTGGGAAAAAAACTTCAGGGCGCTGATTTGTGGGGTCCAGATGACCCCACTTTTAATGTAAACATGTCTAGGATAGCACAAGAGTTAAAACCACCTGGCTTCTTAATGGACTATTTTGAATACAACCAGAAATACATTCACAAGATTGTGACGTATTATACCCGGAGATCTATTTAAAACCGTGAAAACTTTTTCTTATGGAATTGCATTAAGTACATGAACTGTGGCATACTCAATCTGGCCGACATGGTGGTAATGAATACTTCCAGAATGTAAACAACAAACATACTGACAGCACAGGTACAAGGAAGAATCTCACTTGGCTTTGAAACAAGAGGACTTACATGCTTCCAAATCCTAGAACACACTTGGCAGGAACTGCATTGAAAGTCATGGTCCATGAAAATTCAAAATAAATAAAGGATGAAAGAGTAACCAGTCCACATACTGTAGATCATAGCAGTGACCTACTGCTTAGAACCTGCTCTGGTCCTACATTTGTTGACAAAGGCTTTCTTGACTTTGACCTCCACAATTTTTTCTTTACCAGGTGGAGTGTCCCATCTCAGGATATAAGCTGTAAAACAAGAACATTAAAATCTAGTATGAGTAAAATGACAATAGATGGCACATAATAAATATAACACTTCAAGCTGTAAGCAAATTATAGTTTTATTAGATCAGCTGTATAATGCTGCTGTGAGATTTGATTTACATGTCATCTGATTAATCAAGATTATAATTTCTGGCATCTAAAAACAGCCAGAATTCAGTTAAGATTTCATATTGCACTGTGACCTCTGTAGCTGTAAAAAGAATTGAAATTCAGTATGATACTTCCTTGGGCTGTAAATATGTAACAAATAAGTTAAAATCTGTTTCCTTAAAGATGGGTTAGATCAGGGGTGTCAAACTCAAGACCTTCAGGACCAGCCTGATGCTGGTCTTCTATAAATCCTGCCTTATCTGCTGCTGATTACCTGGATCAGGTGTGTTTAGCCAATAAGAAACTGGAAAACATGTAAGACACCAGGCCTTGAGGCCTGGAGATTTACACCCCTGTGTTAGATGCTACTGGATAAGACTTCATTTCCAGTGTTAAACTTATATTTTGATGGCAATCATTGCTATACTGCAGCCTGATTGAACATGTTTATTGTTCCCAGAATTCTAGCATAAAATGACCCATTTTTAAGAAAAACTCACTTAGGATAGTGTTGACGGATCCGCTTTCCTTCTTTTCCGGAGGGACTATTTCAAGGACGACCAAAAGGAACTGGATTTTGATTCTCCTCAACAGTGAAGAAATGATCGGAAAGTCCATGAGACTGATGCATGCGATGTGGTTTCGATGCGTGGTTCATGGCGGCAAGGCAGAACAATGAGATGAACACACCACACCCAGGGAAGAGCTCCTGCTGGGGAAGATGGGCTATGGTGATGTCTCTCTCCAATGAGGTTTCAGAGTCTGAAGCTCTCAGACCTGGTCTGGATCTGAAAGAGAGAAACAGTAGAAACAATACAAGCGTGAGAAAATACCAAAACAGTTTATTATTCTGTCTATTTGCTGCTTTCAGAGCATTCTTAGCTCCAAAACATTTCTGTTTTACTCCCATTTCTTATTGATGCTCATTGAAGTTCTTCTTGGAACTAGGACTGCGGGGACAAATGGACTACCAAAATAATCGATTAGCCGACTAATCAACCATCAAAATAATCGATTGGCCGACTAATCGGCTACTAAAATAGTTGACGACTAATTTAATAGTTATTACTTTGTATTAAATTAAGTCAGAGTGTAGTAAATTTGAACAAAGTGAGCGTTCAGCAATAAAAGATAAACGTTTTTATATTTTAGTCGGTGAGACCAAAACTTTATTTTTGGTTAAAAATAGTTCCTTGTTTCTGACGCCGACCTCATTTGATTTAATCTTGTTTTAATACCAGAATCTGATGAAGGAAAGAAGCTGCATGTTAGAAAGTTTAATAAACTATCATCTGAATTTACTTTCTATTAGTTTAAAGCTAATAATGATTAAGACGTGTGCTTCACATCCCCTTTAGTTTGCCCATGACCCAATTAGTCGACTAATCGAATAAAATAAATGCTGATTAGTCGTCTATTAAAATAACGGTTTTGGAAGCCCTGCTTGGAACCTTCTAAACCCTTGTGCAAATATAGGCATGTTTAAATTACAAGTCGGGTCATCTGGACCCCACAAGACAGCGGGCTGAACTTTTATTTTTTCCTCAAGAATTTATTTTTTCATCTTCAATGGTAGACATCAAATTATGTCCAACTCTGTCCTTGTGCTAATTTCATATAATTTATATATTTAATACACATACATATACACACACATATACACACACACACACACAATATATATATATATATATATATATATATTATATAATATATATATATTATATATATATATAAAAATACACATACACACTCCAACATACATACAACAAAACAACAACTTAAACACTTACGAGATGGCTCATTCCGTTAAGGGGTGTTCACTCGGCCCTTCATTTTCTGGGTTGGAATCCAGAACGTTTTCTTTGCTGGCATTTCTTTTGTTCATCCTGTTAATGGAAAAAATAAATTTATCTACCACATTTTTTTAAACCACAGCAAGCTAACCATACCATCCTCAACGATCTGCATGGATTCTGCACGGAGCCGTGTGACATATTTCTGTTGTAAAATAAGAGCAATCTTTTATTTTTGGTTGTGGCAAAGTAAATTCAAATCTCAGTGTGCTATTGCTGCTGTTGTCTAATTTTCTTACGCTGTATGTTAGTTTGTCATTGTATATACACAATGACATCCAAAAAAGCTAAGTTTGCCTTCCTAAAAACACCAATCAGTGCTCACAAAACACTACCATGTACAGTATGATCATAAGACTTCCTGAGATGAAACGTGACCGTGTTAGAACATTTAAAACTCTGTCAACTTTGAAGTGACTTTCAGAGAGATGTGGTGCGTCTGTCAGACTGCTTAATTTACCTGACACTGAAAATTACAGATTCTTTCTAAGCTTTTGCTAAATTTATAATCTAGTTTGGTGGTAATTTAAACACAATAATATTATATCTCTTTTATGCTAGATAAAAATAAAATGGAGAACGGCCCCATTTATATATATAAATTAAGGGCGTTCTCCATTTTATTTTTATCTAGCATAAAAGAAATATATTATAATATAGCTTGGAAGTAATCCAAATGTGCTGCATTTCCACATTCTGCATATTAGCTGCTCATATTGTCGTCAACATGATTTTCCAGCAGCTTTTGAGCTAGTCGCGTGTAAATCTGTACATATAACATTAGCTGAAGCAAATCATCTTCTAAGTTTGTTATGTAGGGTGACACATAAAATTTTAATCATTTTTGCAGTCTATTTTGGTGTATTTTGCTAGCCATCTTGTACCTCCAAAAACCCGTCTGGTTCTTCATTAACAGTGTCCCGCAGCTCCAACCGGAAATGACTGAGCGGTTCTAGGATCAGTTTGGTCGAGGCACGAGGAAGATTAAACAAGTCTAACAAATATACAATTTCAACAACATACAATACTAGAAGGAACAAAATAAAATAAAAATACTTCTTTTAAAATAAATGTAACATCACCAAAATAAAACATTAAACTCACCTTCAGAAACAGCACAGAATCTCTTCAGGGCAGTGATGACGACACGTGGTCAGCTCACTACGTGATCACAACAGAACACTGCGGTCAAAATTGGCACTAAAACACTTAAAAAGTACATGTAAACCATTAAACAACAGTTTCTTAATCAAATACATCGAATTTTAACATAATTAAGAAGCTAACATCATTTTTATAACAGCTAACTTCAAACACTGGGAGACTGCTGCAGACATACTCACGGCACAGAGACTCCCTCCAACTGGAGGAGGGGCTGCCGGCTATTGTTGTTGCCGCATGGTAAAGGCTGCGTGTCACGCTAATTACCGTCCCTGCGCAACAAGTAACACTGAAACTGGAACTACATTACGTTTTAAAATAATTCAAATAGCCCAAAAAAGTGCCGAAATTAAAGCGCATTTAGTAAAGTAGTTTGCACTAAATACTTGTTGAACAGGCACCAATATACTGCTTCGTATATTTCATTGGCCATCCGGACAATTAAGTTAATATTTTACCTCTCTTTAACGGTGAAGCAAATAAGCATTACAATACTTACCTCTCGTAGTCTGTGTGTGGCTGGAACAAAAGTTGCAGCTTAAACCGCAAATGGACAATTCTCTTGGTTGCTGTTTTCAAAACGTTCCCGCACTTTCCCTGCGACGTCTTCTCCTTCTACTGGCTAAATGTAATGATGTTATAGTTCTAATATTATTTTTATATATTTAACAAGACATATAGGCTACATTTATATTGTGCCTTTTCTGCATCTAAAACCTTTGTGTTCTTCTGTTTAAAAAAAATATCTCAACTGTATTAATTTACACAGCTGTCAAAAAATAAAAAAATATATAATAAAAAAAGATATTATATTGACACTGCAATGTTATTGTTAAATTTCATTGGGTTTTTTTTAAGTTAAAAAAGTAAACATTTTCTTGCACATCATGTCTTACAATCTTGAAAGAAAATAAGTGAGGACTAGAGATATAAAGGGAGCACGACTCTCGTAAGGAGTCAGAAACGGTCCTGAAGCTGCATCGTCATTCATGACTGTCACGGTAGATCGGGTAAAGTTGCAGTGAAAGTCAAATTTGAAGGATGCGCATCAAATCGCGCAAAATCCTGGAGGGTCTGATGATAACATATTTGACGTAATAATTGATCAAATTGGCAACAATATAAATGATAGAGGAGAAATGCCACGATGGACACTTTTCTATTGCCCACACGATATATATCGTCATATCACCCAGCACTAATCTCAACTGTATTTATTTACACAGCTGTCAAAGCTGCTTATTGTGAAATTTCATGGGGTTTTTTTTAAGTTTCAAAAAGATATCTTTTGCAACATGTCTTACAGTAATGTATGACTTCTAGCTTGAAAATGTGAATGAGTTGAAATGTTTAAGGAATAAACAACTTTTGTAAGTTGAATATAAATACATCATAATTGATTTGTTTCTGTGATAAACTGATAATGTCCAAGAAACAAATTACTCATTTTAGATCTTGTGCCAGGTCTCACCTTTTTTTTTGTGATCTGGAGAAGAGACAGTCGTGAGAAAGGTTGAATCTCAATTGAGACCTTATTGAGCAACGAGAGAGACCATTATGCAAATAGTTCAGTGAGACAGAGCTGAGACAGTAAAGAGATCAAAATGAGACATGCTTCAGAACAATGAAGTACGTCTCATCTTTCTCGTAACTGAGATCTGGAGAAGAGACAGTCATGAGACAAGTTTGAGATCTCAGATAGTGCTCACTGTGAGACTTATTTCTCAGGAGACGTATTCGAGAAGAGTGAGAAAAGCTGTCTTGTCTCAAACATTTCTCGTTCATGTCTAGGAGACGTAAACGAGACAGAAACGAGATCTCATCTTCAGTTTTGCTTTGCTATGGGTGGGGCCCACATTTTTTGCTCAGTTTTAAACTATATGGGGCCCTCTTGACCTTGCTGGCTGAGTAATAACTGGGCTGGATTAAACCATCTGTCAGGCCGTATCCAGCCTGTGGGCTTTATAATGGACACATCTACTCTAGATTTTTAAAACTACACAGTTAAAAAAAGAAAAAAATAAATGCAAAAAGATGCAAATAATGAGGGAAAAAGGTTTAACACTTATTAAAAAAAGTCAAAAATTTTGAGGAAAAAGTTAACTTATGATATAAAACATAACATTTATGAGAATAGGGTCGAAATTTTAATTTGACAAGAAAAGTCTTTTTTAATTAAGTTGCAATTTCATGAAAATAAAGATATACCTTAAAAAAGTAATGAGCGAGTTTGATGAGCAGGGCGATATACTGTACATTCAATTTATGCCTGCGACATAAATAAACAAAAATGTCTGGTTGTCCTTGATGAAACATTGTAAAAGCTATTCCTATAAAACTATGACTTTAGAGCTTTAAACTTAGAGTTTTTTTGTTTTTCTAATAATTTTGTGACCCAAATTTTGTAAAAATTTTGCTTTTTCTCTTTATTCGAAGACATGCTTTTCATGTCTCCACTAACCCTTCCAGATTTTTCTGGTTCTTAGGTTGGCTCGTGGAGGGGGAAGGATGCTGTTCCTTATGGGTTGGGGGGTGGGGTGGGGTCCAATGTGAACTGGTTAGCTGTCCCTCACCCTAGAGTCAGCTCCTGCCACAAATAGACATGAATTTGGTTCAAGAAACACTTAGATATGATAAAACGTACGTAGATATTACAGTTGACTTGATTTGGTATGCCTTGTGGGACTCTAAGGTGAGGGGGAAAAGGAATCTCTTTTTAACCACTCTAGAGGTTTGAAATATTTGCTTTTAGCTCTTTTTTGTTTCACACAGGGGTGTGTGTTTGTGTTGTGTATTAAGGCCTTTGTTGGAAACTCCTGCCATTCACTGAGCAAATTTTCTTTTCATCTGGATATCCGTGACAGACATAGTTTATAAAAACCTGCTATTTGTTTTTTTATTCTTATTCACTCAGAAATTCCAAATTTTCAATAGTTTTTTTTTTTTTTTTTGTCTGTTTCCTATTTTCCAAGTCTGATTTTGTCAGCACTACATGATGTTTACTGATCCAAAGCGTGTATGGTAATGGACTGAATTGTAAAAATGAGGTGGGGCAGATTCAGAATTGCATGGCCTGCACCTTTTCCTGATAGAACTCCAATGGTCAAATTGAACACCTCATTCCATGTAAATGCCATCATCCTTGTCAGTTTGTTTTCCTTTGGAGAACAGACCTAACCTGTGTTGTTCTTTGTTTATGTCCATCCACGCTGCTTTTCATGTCTCCTCCAGTCTCTACTAGCCTGTCCAGATTTTTCTGGTTCTTTGGGTGGCCCAGGGAGGGGGAAGGGTGCTTCTCCTTACATGGGGGAGGGGGTCCAACAGTGAACTGGGCAGCTGTCCCTCCCCCTAGAGTCTTCTCCTGTCTCAAATAGACATTCTAGTACTTTCCAAAGGCTGTGTGGGGGTGTGACCTGGTGGGGCTTGAGTCAGAGAAAGAGGGGGTTGGTGAAGAGGGCGTGTGTGAGAGTGTATAAAAGGCACGTATCTATACAGGAAAGTGAGCTCTTCATCTGAAGACAAAGATACTGGTGGTCGCTCCAGCGGAGACATGGCAGAGAGGAATATCCCCTTCACCGTGCAGCGCTCCCCCAGCTGGGATCCGTGGCACCAGGTCAGCCGGCTCTTTGACCAGACCTTTGGCATGCCGCCCCTGCCTGAGGACTTCTCCACATTCCCCAACGCCCACTGGCCGGGTTACGTGAGGGCACCCTTCATGAGTCCAGAGGTGGGGGGCATGCTACACCCTCACCCTGTGCACCCCAGCCAATTGATGGGCCATCGGGCCCTGTCCCGCCAGCTGAGCAGCGGTCTTTCAGAGATCAAGCAGACACAGGACAACTGGAAGGTGGCCCTTGATGTTAGCCACTTCTCCCCAGAGGAGCTAGTAGTGAAGACAAAAGACGGCATTCTGGAGATCTCTGGTGAGTATCGAATTATACCCATACTGTTAAAACTGACATATTTTGGTATTAACTGGTGAAAGGGTTTGACTGTGATCCCCCATGAGACCCCAACACCCCTGCATGTGAGCAAACAATGGGTTCCAACTCGTTCCCTCCAAAGTAATGACAAAAAAAAACTCTTACAGTTAATGATAAAAATTCATGAGATTACAAGGAGGGGGCAGTTTTGGGTCATACTCAGGGCGGATGCATTCCTGATGAACTTTGCAACTTTCACAGACAGTCCAGAGTTAAAGAACACTGGAGGAATTCCAGGCCCAAAACAAGTTACATTCAGTCTCTGCTTCTGCCCAGGAGAGTAGTCACGGTTTCACTCCACTTTAGTTTATCTTTGTGCTTGTTACCCAGAAAGTGATTGTGATACAGCCCAAGTGTGAGGGGAAGGTTACTATAAACGGGCTAGTGGATCGCATTCAGTTCATGCTCTCTTGATCACAGACATATAAAGCATGTGACTCAGTGAGGAACAATTTACCACCTCCTGTTTGGACCCCCCCCACACACACACGCACACACACTAAAATGACACCATAGGCTTGAATAAGAGTTAATTGATTCCCCTACCCAAAGGAAAAAAAACCAAAAATGTACTTGAATGTTTCAACTTTGTTTGTGTTTCTGCAGGAAAACACGAGGAAAGAGAGGATGAGCATGGATATGTTTCAAGGAGCTTTACAAGGAAATACAGGTATGAAACCAATTCCTAATATACAAAAAAGGCAGATTCATGCAACTCTACTACATTCTGGTTTAATTTGTTGATATAAATGAATTCTTTAGTCTGAAATGTTCTGATTTCACTGGACAAGAGCGCCCTCAAGATGTCAGATTGCGGAATCAAATTGTTTTTTGACTGAACGACACAACGACCTGATCTTCTCTCGTTCTCTTCTATAGCCTCCCCTCCGGTGCTATCACAGAAAAGGTGGCATCCTCCTTGTCTCCTGAGGGGGTGCTGGTTGTGGAGGCTCCTCTGAAAAAGCCAGCAATTGAGTCTGCAGAAAAAAACATTCCGGTGAAGGTGGAGGGCAAATGCGAGGTGGCCAAGAAGTAAATCAGCCCGACAAGTAACACATCCTGAACCACAGGATCCCAAAGGATTTCCCATCTCCACAAACCAAAGGAGGACAATAACGTCTCCGAAGGACTCAGTCATCCATATGTGTATATATCTTGTATACAACATTTGTTCTGAGACAATTCTTTTCTTAAAGCCCTTCAGGCCACTCAGCCAATTTGACAGTACTAACAAATCAAGACCCAACAAGACCATCAACCAACCCATTTCTGCATGTACGCCTGTGGTGTCTTTGAATTTTTACTGTTTAAGAAATGTTTAGTCATAAGTCTTTAGTCTGAAATAAAAATGGTGCGTGATACAAAAAAGTCTCCCTTTCCTACTTTAGTCTATCAAACAGTTTGCAAGTGATACTGGTCAGACCTGCTGCACCCTGACAGCCCTGAAAAGTTCTTTCATGAGGTAAAGGAGTTTAATGTCAGTTTCTTTGAAAGATTCACACAGTTATGTGTGGATCTCATGAGCAAACCCATCAGGCCTCAAGGTTCTTGGGTCAAAAGGGACTTTAGCATCACAGCACTCACTTAAGTTCTGAAGTGATAATGATACACAGAAACCATTCACCTATAGAAATAATATTTAATATTATTATTATTTAATATTTAAAGAGAGTGAGTAGAAAAGCAATGTCCATCAGCTTCATCTCAGTTCGTTGTTTTGTAATAAATTCATGTCCTGAGTTTGATTTGATGCAAAGATAAAACAAAACAGTTATAACAACTAGTTAATCAAAGCCTTTATTTCATTTTAGTTAACATCTTTCAATTTTCAATTCAATTTTATTTATATAGAAAATCAAAAAATCACAAAGAGAATTTGCCTCATTGGGCTTCATGGAGGTAATTTTACAGATGCAGAAGTTAGTCATAAAATAGTTAAAAAATAGCTAAAGACTAAGCAAACTAAATAAAAATGGTTATCCTGCTCTTAGATCCTCCCTGAGTCAGGAAAAAAGAAGAAACCCACATGCCCACATGAGGGAGAGATCCTATCCCAGGACGGACAGGAGATACCAGAACTGGTAAAGAAGAATGAGCTTCTACAACTACGTATTTGAATAGAGTTCATTCAGATAGAGCTGAGGGACGAGTGGTGATGAAGAAGAAGTGCAGTCCATGACCAGGAGCAGGAGCGTGGGGGATTCACCGGGATCTGAAATCACTCCCGCTCCCCAAAGGAGAGAGAGAGAAGAACAACATGTGAATGGAACTGCACCAACAAAAACATAGAGAACTAAATCTAATAAAGAATAAAGAGTAGAAGAGAGGAGAAGAAACAAGAATAGAGGACAGAACCCCAGAGCTGATGTGGAGAATAACATGATAGAAAATCTCAAAATGACATTTAAACGGATCAGTATTAATCTAGCCTCTCAAGAGCCACAGCAGAGGGAATATTCTCTGATTACTAGCTAACCTGGCAGAACGCTAACCTGTCCAAAGAGGAATGTTTTAAGGCTAACTTTGAAGGTAGAAACTGTGCTGGATCTCTGACATGAGCTGGAAGCTTATTCCAGAGAACAGGGGCTTGATGGATGAAGGTTCTACCTCCAACTGGACTTTTAGAGATTCTAAGAACTACAAGCAGTCCTGCATTTTGTGAACGAAGTGTTCTGATTGGTTGGTAAAGAACTAAGAAAGGAGTCGCAACCTAGGGCACGTGTGCCAAAGCTGGCACACAGAGCGAAAGACAGCGGCATGCCGGGGTGTGACAACAATAAGCACTTTTGTCGTTAGTTTATAATTTTTTGAATTTGTAAAGAGTGACCATCTCTTCCCACAAGGATCTTTGATTCTCCATGGCGTCACAAGGAAAGGATCTATTCACACTGCGCTGTGACCCCGCCCACCCATATAAATACGTTTAACTTCATAGTTTCACATAATGAACACTACCTTCCGTGTCAGCCTCCATTACCAGCGGTTTTAATTAATGCAGATAAAAAAAAAGGTTCCCGTGGTGAAATAAAGAAGCTGTAATAATCCCTGTGTTTGAAAATGTTGAGATGACAGGTGTGGTGATTTGAGCTCATGTCTTTGGATGGATCGTGAGCGCGTGCGTGACTGGGAAGAGCGTGAAGCAAAACTTAATGATGAACAGCTTTTTTATGTTCATGTTTTTGTCGTCGCTGACATTAATGAAGTTCTGTTTCCACATGGAGATCTTTTGGATCGTATCTGCTGGTTTGGTCGTGTTTATATTCTCAGGGTTCCTCTCATTGGACCGGTTCCGGTCCAGCATGCAGCCTCACGGCTGTCGTGGACCTGTTACTGTCTGGTTCTGGTGGGTTCTTTAGTGATGATCTGTGGTTGATCTGCTGCTGGTTTAAGAGATTCCAGAAGTAAATGAGTGTTTTTTTGAATTTTTCTCCTTTTTGTATTTAATGTTTTTAACTGTAAATCTCTCTGAGCTGCAACACATGAAAAGTGCTTTTAATAAATAAAAATTGATTGATAAAACCAGTTTGTCGTATAATAACCAAATAGGGTTAGATTATACTCAGACTTACTTTCTGTTGTGGTACATGTCTATGTATTAAAATTAATATTACAGCTGATCATCACTGCATTTACTGAGGGTGAAAATGAAGAACGCTGCAGATGCAGGAAATTTAAATCACTATTATATCAAACTAACAAAAAGGTTAAAACATTTGGTTTTACATGCAGTAAAAGCATCATCACAAGTTACTCAGCTCCTGTCTAATAATGTAAAGAAAATAAAAAAGCCAAAAGCATACACTTGTTTATGTTTTATAAATAGTTGTGAAGTTCTTAGAAATATTCTGGATATTTTTTCAAAACAAATGCACTGGTTTTGGTTTTCAAATATACGTAGTTGCAATACTATTTTGAATATTTTTTTTAATTGCAATTTTATTGTGAAAGCACAATTTTGAGCTAATATGTTCAAGAAAAAGGTCTTTGACCTTCTGTCTGTGAATTTCATTTTTTCCAGATATATTGAATTTTTTTTGTATTTTTCTGCATTAAAGTTCATATTATAGTTAGAAGTGGCTGGATAACTCAGTTGGCTGGTGTAGGACCACGGTTCAGTTCCCAGGACAATGAGCTAAAAATCCAGTGAGGATCCTTAGACGAGACCCTTCATTCTGCTGCATAACTTGATCTCTCTGTAGCTTAAAAATACAGGATTGTATCAGGAAGATCATCCAGTGTAAAACTCTCTGCATAACCACCTGTGTGAATCAGTGAAAGCTGATTTACTGTGGTGATTCCTGTCAGGATAAGCAGAAAGGTGAAAGACAAGTTGGTGGTAGTTGGTGATGGCACTCTTGTTAGGGAGAACATTTTGAATTGGCACTTCAAGTCATAAACGTTGCTGACCCCTAAACTAAGAGATCTTTAATATAGGATGGGGCCACACCATTCAGAGCCTTATAGGTTAACAGGAGGATTTAGAACTTGATCCTGGATTCAACTGGGAGCCAGTGGAGTGAAGCTAACACAGGAGTGATGTGTTCTCTTCTGCTAGTTCCTGCTAACAATCTGGCCGCTGCATTCTGAACAAGTTGAAAACTTTTTAAAGAACTTTTAGGGCAGGTTATTAGTAAAGAGTTACAGTAATCCAGTCTAGACGTAACAAATACATGGATGAGTTTTTCAGCATCACTTTTAGATAACATATTTCTGATCCTAGATATATTGCGAAGGTGAAAGAATGCAGTTCTACAAGCTTGTGATATGTGAGCCTTAAATGATAAATCCTGGTCAAATAAAACCTCCAAGTTTCTGACTGTAGAATTGGAGGAAATATTTACATCATCCAAGGAGATTATCTGATCCGAGAGAGCATCTCTCAGGTGTTTAGGGCCCAGGATAATGACCTCAGTTTTTTCTGGGTTAAGGAGGAGGTCATTAATCGTCATCCAGGACTTAATGTCTCTAATGCAGGAATTCAGTTTCTCTAGGTGGTCATTCTGGTCTGGTTTAATGGATAAATACAGCTGCGTATCATCTGCATAACAGTGGAAATTAATGCTATGTTTTCTAATTATGTTTCCTAAGGGCAGCATGTAAAACATGAACAGGATGGGCCCAAGAACTGAGCCCTGAGGAACTCCGTAGCTAACTAGAGTACAATGAGAAGACTGTCCATTTACATTAACGAACTGGTATCTATCAGATCAATAGGATTCAATCAGATCAGATCCTCTGATCCCTATGTCATGCTCTAGTCTCTGAAGTAAGATGCTGTGGTCGATGGTATCAAAGGCTGCGCTGAGGTCTAACAGGACCAGAATAGAGATTAGTCCTTTATCTGAAGCCAATAACAAGTCATTAGTAACTCTAACCAGTGCAGTTTCAGTGCTATGGTGAGGTCTAAACCCTGACTGAAAATCTTTAAAGTGACTGTTTTCCTGTAGGTGGCGCTGTAGCTGCTTAACTACAACTCTAAGATTTTTGAAATAAATGGGAGATTTGATATTGGTCTGTAGTTTGCCAGAATGTCAGGATCCAAGAAAATCTGGGATCTAAAAAATAAAATACAATTAAAAAAAACATATTAAAGCCACTTTTTTGGTTTTATTTTGTTCTTTTACTGTGCCACAATGTCACAAACTTGAAGAAAATACACCAAAATGAGGCTTTTCACAACAATTAGTAGGCTAAAAAATATAAAATAAACAAACAGCAGCCATATATTGTCTATTGCTTTGTTGTCAGCAATGCAAAATATTTACTTAGAACAGCAAATTAATACTTAAAATCTCCCTCCACTGAAAATCATGTTTTTTGAGTTTTTAACATGTATGTGTGGCATTTTTCTACTGAAAGAGAAAAAGCATAATACAAAATCATTTTGTGTTTGCATTGGTGTCAGGTAAACTAGGACAGAGCAGCAGAGGTAATACTTAGTTCGTGCTTCTACAAAGAAGATCTGTTGTGCACTCACTCTGTTGTGAAGAAGGTGAACTCCACTTGTGTGTTTGAAGACGTCCAGGAAGGGGGGAGGAGAGAGAGAGAGACCACAGGGCAACAGCACCAGATCCAAATCTAAGAAATAAATCCAAGTCTGTCCTGACAAAGTTCATGAAGGCAAAACAGGGCGTAGAGGACAGCAGCTTTGGCAGGCTGGAGTGACATGAAGGCAGGAGATCTTCTGGCACAGCTCTGCAGGGCAGCTCCTGCTATAAAGGCAACCACACAGGGGACATCAATAAGGCTGATTACCTGTGTGGCTGCCAGCTGGTGTGGCAGACGCATGGCCATGACAGTCACAAATATGCTTTCCGCGTTTGATCCAACTGCGGAGGACTGGGGAGCTGCACAAGCGGCGCGCCTTTGGCAGCTCGAGTGCCGCTTCTGCCGCTGCGGCGCCAGCGGCTCCACTCAGGATCTAGTGGGTGGTTTAACCGAACACAGGAACCGTTCTCCTGAACGTAACCCTTCATCTGCATCTAAAAACATCAGCACTGGCTGTGCACATTTACAAACTGACGTGCGATTAGACCCTCTCTGTATTCTTCATGTCATTTCATGAGATTTCTTGTTGAAGTGAATTCAACAATCAGCATGAAATCAGTTCTGAACCCCAGATAGTGCTGCTGCTGCAATGCAGCCTGAATAGAAATGTTGGAGTTTATCTTTATGTTTTCATGGGTTTATCAAAGTGTGTAACTTGCTAGCATATCTGGGGGGATAAGGGGCGGGGTTACACTGCCCAGCACCATAAGCCACGCCCACACAGAGGGATTTTTGAAAACAAAGGCTTCAGATCAACAGAAAAATGACTTTTTAAGACATTTAGGATGTGGAATTGTTGTAAAAACTTCACAGTCCTAATTAAAACCCACTGGGAACATTTAAAGAAAATTTTTACAAAATTGTTTTAGGGATGTAGCGATTCTTTGGGAACACAGAAATAAAAAAAATGTAGTTGGGAGGGCATTAGGACCCAGGAGTTCGGGTGCCAGCTGCCCCCCTCCCAGCAGAGAGTGGTTCCGGGGCAGCAGCCAGGAATGACATATAAGGCGCGGTAGTGAGCCATTCACGTGTTTGGTGGCCACTTCAACTGAACCGAGCCCGACAGAGGTACGAGGGAGCATGAAATTAAACTCAGGTAGTTCAGAAAACCTCTCGCTTTCAACATGATCCGCGGCCGGGTGTTGATATTATATCTACGCAGGTTGTCAATCAGGCCAGACGTGCAGTTTGCGTGGGCCCCTCCTCTTATCTTAAGTGCCAGGTAGTTTTAAAGCTGTTTTAAAGGGGGGCATGAAGCTTTACGTGTATCTGTTTTAATGTGATTTTTGACATTTTGATGGCACATGTGCACTTTATCCTAAATTCAAACCCTTTTGTGATTGTTCTGATGTAGACATCGTAATCACTTAAGAACCTGCAAACTCTGTCAAGACTGAGTGGAGGAAGGGGATTTTAAACGTGAGTTACACCAGCTGCTAATTATTTTTATTGTTGGTTGTCTCCCTGTGTTCTTAAAAAAAAATAAATATATTTTAAACACCAGCTACTGCCTCCTCCGGTTAATTCCGGAGACCTGCTTTTAGTTGTGCGTCTAGCATCCCTTTCTTCCACAAAGGGTTGCTGACTGCTACAAAAAAAAAAAAAAAAAATCGATTCAAACTCGTTAAGAGCATAAAGTTTATATTTTCTAGTGATGGGAATTCCGGCTCTTTTGAGAGAGCCGGCTCTTTCGGATCGGCTCACTAAAAAGAACCAGCTCTTTCGGCTCCCAAACAGCTCAGTAAGTTGTTTTGTTGCTTTAAGCAATTTATTGTCAACAACTATATAAAATTATGCAAAAAATGAAATGTTAATATAAAAAAGCTTGTTTTTTTATTTTTTAATATGCTTTTATTTGTATCATGTAAATAGAAAAATACATGCAAAGTTATAATAAAATATAAAAAACAACTATTTACAATTCAACACAGCTGTTCTGCTATCAAAGGTTTAATCTTTTCTTTGTAAATAAATTCACATCGAAAATGATATAAAACTCAGCAACCACAACCCAAAATACAGATTAAAGTGTACAAAACCAATAAATAAAGACTTCACAAAGTCTCAGCTTTGATGATAAAATCTAGTTCTTCTGTCAGTGATGATCTGCTCTGTGTTAGAGAAGATTCTCTACAGTGCGATAAAGTTCATAGTGTCTGTATTATTCATATCAGTTTTGTTTATTTTGTTACCAGACACACTATTTGTTGTCGTACCTGACATGTTTCGACGGAGACGTTCCGTCTTCATCAGAGTCGTCACCAGGTGGTGGAGTGTGACGCGTCTAAAACAGCTGATTGTTCCTGAGGCGGAGTCACCTGTCAAAGTCTGGGTAGCCCAGACCACCATGAACAGGGATGAGGGGCCTTCCTGTTCTCCCATACTTGGAGCAACATCCTCCAGCAGCGAGCCGGACAGCGAGGGGCGGAGTCACCTGTCAGACTACAGGTTGATAGTGGAGTTCTAGAGAATGATTTCCTGCAGATTCTCTTCCTTCATTCTACCAGTAAAAGTCAAAAAGTAAAATTTTTTCTCCTTTACATGATCTCATCTTCTTTACGTTTTGTGTCTCTCCTTCTCTCCCTCATGCGCTGCTAAACGTGTAAGACCCCCCCCCCCCCCCCAACACACACACTCCATATCAATGCGCGCTCAGCGCTTTGTCTCTCTTTCTCTCCGTTCCTTTTTATCTCTGTTGAGCATTTTACCTCCACAATTCTTGAGGTGCTCAGCACGAACACTTAGCACAAACACATTTTGACTATTCGCGTGCGACATGAAGAGAAAAAAAAAAGTGAGTGAGAGAGACGAAAAAAATAAGCGGCTCCCGAGTTCCGGCTCCCAGTGAGGAGCCGGCTCGCGTCGTTCACTTCAAAGAGCCGTTTCGTTCGCGACCGACCCACCACTAATATTTTCACCACTTTGACCAATCTACCGTGACAGCAGTCATGGATGATGACGTGACCACACTGTAACATGCAATGAATTGGCTGAACTTAAAAAAATTATGCAAAGTCGTTGCCTCAAAAAATTAAGTTTCAGAAAATTGAAATATTGAGTAAACTACACTCATGCAATTTAATTTAGCTGAACACAAATATCTTGATAAATGCAAGTACACTGGACTTAGGAATAATATTACACCAAACTTAACTGAATTAAGTTGGTGTAACTCAAGGTTACTAAGTTGGTGTAAATTAAGATTTATATAAAATATTTTATTTACTGACATGATAATAATTGAGTTTCATCATTAATTATTTGTTTACTCATTTCCAGCTATGTCATTAACTTATTTGTTTATGTGTATAGAAGTAAGATCTCTTTAACTGATTCTTAAAAACCTTTATTTAAAAAATGTCACATTTTCAAAAACTTGCAATTTGAGTATGCCCCTTGGACTCTTCAAAACATGGCTCAACTCTTTTACAATAAAATTAAACATAACACAATTTTTGAAATTCATCAACTGACATCTAACTCTTTTGTCCTGTATACTAAGGACATTCTAATTGAACTAGTTCATTTAATAGTAAATAGAACTTTTATTTTTATTAAAAACACAATTTGAAACAACTATTTGATTTAACAGCATTTTTTTTTCTCTAAACGATGAAAACAAAGTGTAACAGAAACATCACATTTGTCTTTGGTGGTTTCTCACTTCAGTACCAGACTGTTCTTTAAACTCAAGAGTTTGGGTGGGAGGGTGTTCGTTCCCAGTCCTAGCATGACCATTTGGATAAATTTGAGAGAATTTGTCATGCCTTTTGGGTATTCTAAGTGAAGAGCGTACACTAGTCCAAACAGTAAGCAAACTGCTTGTGGAAAGCTCCTGACGCCATCCAGGACAATGCTCCCCTCAAGGACAATGGCTATAGATATGGTCTGCTGCTCCATGAAACTTGGACCTTCGTTGCTCAAAACAGTCAACACACCAACTGTGAGAGATGCCAATGCCTCATCTTTTATGGTATCCTGAAGAAAAAACGGAAGAACATTAGAAATGTGTTATCTGCGTTTGCAAATCCAGTTTTGTTCAGCACTTTGGTAAACTTGGTTGTGTCGAAACAGCTATATATATGGAAGTTTTTGTTCGATCAGATTTAGAATTTTTTAAACTATTGAATTTTCTTTCTGAATTTTAAAACGGCAAAATATTATGCCCCGAAAAATTTATCTTAAATATTTAATTGTTTTTCCTTTCAGGACTCTAAATTTTGATGATCCAGAATTTCAATAGAAAGCAATTAGATGGAAAACTATTCCGAGGTTGAAAGTGTGCTTCTGTCCTCGTGAGACAGCTGTCTCACCAGAACAACCAGTCAATCTGACAAGATATCCATATCCAGCCAATCACATCATGACACAACGTGACGTTTGCTATATTCTATTGGAGCCCAAGATGGCAGTAATAATGCTTTAACATCTCCTGATTCTCTTTTTCATTTACATAGTTTAATCTGTCATAAAAACGTGTCACCCCTCTTGTAATTTACTAAATAATTTTTTTCAGTGCTGGCCAGCCATTAACCAAAACTTTGACTTCTTAGAATGCTAATGTTAAGGAACAACCACAAATAACCTGATAACAACTATCACCTTATATTACGCACAAAATAAATCTCTACATTTTCATTAGAGCTGGGACGAAATATCGGTATGGGGAACTATCAGGACATTTCAACTCATAAACGATTACCGGTCTTCTCTTTCCCTGAATCGAGTTCTTAAATTAATATCACAAAAGTCCACCAGGAGGCGTTTTGCGCAAGCATGACAGTGAAGTGTGGAAGCAAAACAGTTATTTTTTACCAGACTGATAATTTTTTAGCCTAAATGGCAAAAAGAAATTTTGGACATTAAATCTCAGATACGTTTCTGAAGTTGACAGAGACAGCGCTCTGTTTCTAATTTAACAAACATGGATTATAATTGTGGTAGCGGCAGTAACCTGTCCAAAGACCGCGCTAAAATACACCTTCACTTTCACATATGCACGAATTAAAAAAAAACAAACTAAAACTGCACTAGAACAAATTGCCTATATTTTTTTTAAACAGGTTATTTGCCAAGCCGTCAGTAACCCATTTATATGCAGAAGGTGCCAAAAAAAAAAAAAAAAACCTAACGCACATAAATATTTGACTGTAGTATGAAGAGAGTCAGCCATAGCTGCCCTGTCTGTGCCCTCTATAAAGCACAAACTTATTCTGTGATTACATAAGGCTTAACCGCTAATTTAGAACAGGCAATAATGAAAGTGTTATTTTTAATACTTAATCATGCAGTGCAAGTAGTGAAGTCAGTATCAGCTGTGCTCTGGTGTCTTTCTGGACCATCAAAATTTTGAGTCTTAAAATTAAAAAAACTGAAATATTCAAGCTAAAAAAACAATATTTTGGGGCATAATATTTTGCTGTTTTGAAATTTAAAGATTTAAAAATTCAGAAAGCAAATTCAAAGGTTAAGAAAAAAATCAGAGTCTGATGGAACACAAAAACTTCCATTGCAGAGTAAATTTAGAGTTCTGTAAAGCTTCTTAACATTTATTTTTTTTCAAAAAGGTTTGACAACAAAGTTTATAAGTAGGGGTGTAACGAATCACAAATCGCACGATGAGGATCCTGTCACGGTTTTAGGGTCATGGATTGGATCATTTTTCAGATCAGTAATAAAAACAAAGGGAAAAAAAGATAATGAAAGCCTTAATTTTTTTGGACTAAATTTCAAAACAAATATTTGAGAAAACACATATGACGTACTTCAAAGCATGAATGTACACTCACACATCTTTGAACTATGACGATAAAACATGTACTTTCCGATTACATTTACATGTCTGGAGAACAAATCTAAAAAAACTAAAAAAAAAGAATACTGAATATGCCATCCTTCCAACATCCAAATTAAACCCTTAATTAAAAAAAAAATCAAAATTTAACTTTCATTATTTTTAGTATTAATTGTAGTATTGAAACTAACTGTGAGAACGTTTAAATATTTCAAATTATTATTATTATTCATAGATTCATAGTACATGTCCAGGTGATACACTGCCAACCTGGGGATTTTTGACCTTATCGCAGAGTTTTGCCCAAAAATGACAAAGTCGTCATGCTGGTATATGAAAAAAGTGACTTGATACAAGGTGGCGAAAAATTTCTAAGTCCACAATGAAAACTTCATGTCACAATGTGATGTGACTGGAGTGGCCTGATTGAAATAGGAGGCAGACTTCTTTAAAGTTCAGGAACCAAATTTATTTACACAGCTCACACATGCTCAGCCAGCCAGCCAGCCAGCCAGCCAGCAGCAACAAAGAAAGGAAATGTCGTACAGTTCAAAAGGTCACGTTGCTACATACGTGGTGAAGATGGAAAGAAATCATGGAATGGGAACACAAAGATCTGACGGTCTGTACCAGCTGGATGTGGAAGGAGCTTCACCTGCACAGCATGCCGCAACAACTGCATCAGTAGCAGCTAGCCTTTGGCACCAGCAGCTGGGTTACAACACTAAACTGAAAGAACTGAAAGGCCTAGTGAAGGGAGTGGACTACTCTGCAGAAAAAGAACCTTCTTTCTGTTCTGTGTAGAGGGCAAGTTGGCGAGACAACCATACAAGCCAGTGGGAAAAATTCGTTCCAAATGCAAGATGCACCTGATTCATAGTGATGCCTGTGGACCCATGGAGACTGAATCTATTGGAGGAGTAAAGTACTTTGTAACTTTTATAGATGACTGCTTTTGATGCTGTAAAGCGTACTTCATGAAACACAAAAAAGATTCAAGAAGTTTGAGAAGACCTTCTCAAATGAATGTGGAGGAAGAGCGATATGACTGATGACAGACAATGGTGGTGAGTACACATCAAAAGAGTTTCAAGAATATTTGAAGACTCAAGGCATTCACCATGAGATGACTGTACCTCAGCAAAGTGGTGTTGCAGAAAGAAAAACAGGTCACTGGTGGAGGCAGCGAGAAGCATGTTGTCACATGCTAAGTTGCCAAAGATGTACTGGGCAGAGGCTGTGGCAACTGCAGCGCATATATAGAACAGGCGGCCCACATCTATTCTGTAGAGAGAGGCACCTTACCAGCGATGTGGCAAAAAACTCAATCTAAGTCATATGAGAGTTTTTGGTTGTCTTGCTTTTGCATATGTACCAGATGAAGAGAGGAGAAAACTTGACTCTATTTACTCTATTTCCGATCCTCTCTGCTAGTTCATCTTCATAATCTTCAGAGAGGAATGCAGTACAGAACTGCTCACTGAAGTCTTTCCATGTGCGGACCTTGAGACGCGCCCCGTCCAAATAGTCTCTGGCTGTCCCATGCAGCTCATTTTGAAGGGTAGCAAAACGTTCCTCATCTGATAGTTGATTCAAGGCCAGAAAATCCCCCCATCTTTCAAAATACTACAGTGGATCTGAAACATCATCAATCCTTCCAAAAGTTAGAAATTGTAATTTGACGGGGCTTTTTCCAATGAATCTGACTCTTAGTTCTCCGTGGATTAAAGAACCTCCCGCAGTTCCAATATGGTCATCAGGGAATCCATTTTGTACTGTAGGCTGCAATCTAGCTGCACAAGCTACGCCAACAGTAGTTTATTATATTTATGTCAAAACTCCACGCAGAAATAAGATATCTCTGCAAGCGCATCCAGCATTCCGCGCGGACAATTCAGACCCTGGCGAGAGCTTTTTCCTCCTCCGCGAGCAGAAAAAGCCCTGCGCGCAAGAGACTGACTTCCTCCGCATCCGTGAGCTGGTCTCTCGAGCACGAGTGATGCGCACGTGCAAGCAGAATCTCAGTGAGCGCGCGCACGGGGGACACTTTTGGTATGTTCACTTGCACGGACTCTGGCTCTGAAAAAGGAGTTTTTCGGGGCGGAGACAGAGGACCGCACCAGCTTTCTTCTGATTGGTCTATTTGAGGATGACGACGCCTTCTAAACCCACGTAGACAGAAAGGAGTTTGACGAGGAGGCTGCAGCCTAACTGTCATGCAGAGACGTTGTCGGGGCAATGAATGAACTTTATTTCTATAGCACTTTAGCAGGCCAAAGTGCTTCACAATAAAAGAAGGAAGAGAGTTTAAAAAAATAGACAAATTAAAAACAAAAGTAAATAAAAACAGCATAAAATTACAAAAGCAGTCTGCAGTAAAATACATAAAAGATCAATACGAATACAATAAAACAAATAAAAATAGAATAAAATAAAATAAAATTCACATGATGCCACAATTGGTTTTGATGATCATGTTGTATGGCAGTTAAATTTGTTTATATCAGGTCTATTTGTTTTGTGAGGACAGTGGTCATTTGATACATTTGAGCATCCATCCGAGGAGTTTGGGAAGACAGAATGGCAGATATTTCCTGGTTCTGAAGTCTTAACTCATGGTCATCCTCAGATTCTCCATTTTGTCCAGACTATGCCTTTTGAGGGTTAACAGGTCAAACTTCTCAATGACATTCATATCCATTAATGACAAACTTGTGGGTAAAGGTTCTGATGGCTCCATTTTGCTTGTGGGTTTCTCTCTTGTGTGTGCAGAGCTTAGTGTCTTTGAGTCTCCTCTGAGGTGCCACTTTTTATGAGAAAGTTTGAGGTCAACTGTCCGAGGTGCCAGTTAGGTCTCTCTCCTGACATATAAGATAGTGAAGACTACTCTGTCTCAAAGGGTGTTATCCACCCCCAAAGTTCATTTAAACTTTTTATTTTTGTTGCTTCAATTTTGTTTTTGCAAGAGGGATTTTGCTAAAGAATAAATAAATAAAGAAAGAAATCCGGCCACATCGTTGTAATCCTCTTGATCTCTCTTGTTTTCTGGTTTGGGAATTAAAGAGTCGATCCGGTGTCCTTTTACAGCTGTTCCAGGTTTTTCCTTGGCAGGGTTCGGTTGCTTCCGGGATCCACTCCTCTGTGGGGAGGTCCGGTCCTGGTTTTTCTAACATCCATCTTGTTTTGGAGAAGTTTACTTTGAAGCGCTGTTTTTCTGTGCCACTCCGCTGTGCAGTGAAATCCGATCCAAGCCAGCTGATCCAGGTCCCCAGCAGGTGTCCAACCGCCCTCCGCTCCAGAGGCCAGCTGCGCAGGAGGCCGTCCACCGCAGCAACTGTCCGCAAAGGCCCCGCCGCGATGGCACTGGTAGTCAAGCCCCTAGAAAACACGTTTTTGTTTGTCTGAACCTCTTTCAGCTACCTACTCGTCGCTGCTCTCTGCTCATCTCCCTCTTTTTCACAGCTGATGGCATTCTAAATAAAGGCCCCACCTCTCAGCTCTCCTCTGCACAGGTGAATTACCTTGTGGCGATGTGTGTGAAAACTGACAGATCGGCACAATATGGAATGTTTTACCTTTTTGTGTGTTCTTATATATCAGTGTGTTGTTCTGTCATTTCAAAGAGTAACAATGACATAAAAGTGAGTGTGTTTGTGTTGGCTGAGATCAGTGTGAGCAAATGCAAGAAATTACCAGCGCACCTGAGTGCAGCAATAGCGAGCACTTAATGAAATTGCATGTGTGGAAATTTCATGCTGTCCCTGAATGCACCACTTGCTGCGGGGAATGTGAGTAATAAATCTACAAACTCCGTGCAAAAAAGAATTAAATGTATTGAACTAACTCTGAGACGGTGTTTGTGGTAGTTAAATGGGGAGGAAGTCAAATCACACTGGAATAACAACTGCAGGGCTCCCCACACAGACAATAACACAGACAATAACACAAAGACGCAGAATAAAAGCATAAATAGATAAATTAGAAGCACTTGATAAGACTTTTTTATTTAAAAAGCAACCACAGCAGTTAAAATTAGCACTTTGTGCAGCCTACCATAGTACAAAACTCCTTTATGTGCTTCATTTAAAAACCTCACAGCCTGAGGAAAAAGACTTCTAGCATGACGCGATGATGAACATTTAATGGTGCGATATCTTCTGCCAGATGGTAGAAGCTCAAACATCCCAGTGGCAGGATGACCACTGAGATCCTTGGTGATCCCAGCTGCACTGGTTAAGAGTCTGGATTTGTGAACTAAATTTATGTCCCGCCACTATGTGTCAGACAGTTTTTATTTTACATCATAGACTGTAGAATCACAGACCATAGACACGATATAACATCAGTAGTTCTCAAAGTGTGGTATCCTTGTGTTGTAGGCTGCAAAGTTTTAGGAAAAAAAAAGTTATGGCACTAATGGTTTGAGATTGTAATTTTTCCTTTCGGTGCCACGTGTATGCAGCTCTTGCACCATTTTCTATATTATCATGGGACATTTGTGGGACATAATCTCTGTCCCACAATAATTTGTAATAGAAACAAATATTAAATAGTTATCCATTGTTATGTGCTCATTGTGTCTCATTGAAAATTTCTATTATCTGTGATGAAAACAATGGACAATTGTACAGTATTTCATATATTCTTTTATTTTTTTAATGGCAGAAATGTGGTGACTGATTTGACTTAATTTAGTTGAGAATGGAGGTAAGGTTTCTTAGGTTTCTATGGGTGTCCTCACAACAATGTTTTGTCCATTTCTATATTCTGTCAATGAGCCTATCCCATGTACTACTGGGCAGAGTACATCATTAATAGTTGTCAGGTGATCACTGACACCATCGGGGTGACACTGTTCGTCTGTCACCCCGATGCCGCGAGTTCGACTCCGGCCCGCGGCAAGACAGATCTCTGACTGATGAGAGGTAATCAGTCATTAACTTAAGTCTAAAGAATGGACCTTTCTGCAAACAGTTCTGCAATCGCGTTTATCACTGCACGACTGGTTTATTTAATTAAAAAAAAAAAAAAAGTACGTCCATACCTTATGTGGGAATGACGCAACAACCTCTGAAGTTGTTGATCTTTATGAAAAAGTCATTGAAGTACATTTCTTGGAGTTGTAATGGATGATAAACAGAAATGGAAATCAGATATTAGTTACTTAAAAAGTAATATTAGCAAAAATCTCAGTATTTTACACAAAGTAAAAAATGTGTTAATAGTAACTCCCATGTGTAAATGATAGCCTACTGCTCTTTTATTCTTCCTTATTTTAATAATTGTATGAAAATATAGGGAAAAGCTTATTCCACATACTAAGCCATTGTGCCTGTTAAAGAAAAGAATGGTAATAATTATCCATAAAAAAGGTAACGAAAAAACCTACAAATACTTTGATTATAAAATCGCATTTGATTGAATTCCTGGACTTAGTTGGATTAAAAATGTTGTTCAAGGACAAATGAAGTGTTTAGGTTGTAATAGCATATTGTTTTGATATTTGTAGCAAGGTCTTGTGTATTTCACAGTTTATCGGTCAAAAAATATATCTGTAAAAAAAAAAAAAAAAAAGGTGAAAAAAGAAGCAATGTCTACAAGCAAAATCATTCTGTTGCTGTGGTTCAGCAATGGAAAAAAACACATGTTATCTGTCTTTAAGTAACTAATATCTGATTTCCATTTCTGTTTATCATCCATTACAACTCCAAGAAATGTACTTCAATGACTTTTTCATAAAGATCAACAACTTCAGAGGTTGTTGCGTCATTCCCACATAAGGTATGGACGTACTTTTTTTTTTTTTTTAATTAAATAAACCAGTCGTGCAGTGATAAACGCGATTGCAGAACTGTTTGCAGAAAGGTCCATTCTTTAGACTTAAGTTAATGACTGATTACCTCTCATCAGTCAGAGATCTGTCTTGCCGCGGGCCGGAGTCGAACTCGCGGCATCGGGGTGACAGACGAACAGTGTTCCCATTACCGCCAAAGCTGGGGAACATTCGTCTGTATGGAGAGGGGAAGAAGAAGGAAGAAGGGGGAGAGGGGGGGGGGAGGGGAGGGGAGAAGAGGAGAAAAAAATCGAGCCAAAAAACCAAAGAAACAAGGGTTCGAGCCCCGCCTGCAACCATTGGATTTTATCGTTTTGGTTTTATTCTAATTGTCTTTGAATTTTCATGAAATTAGAAGACACACATTAAGCTAATTCTGTTGTTTGCCAACGATTCTACATTATTTTCCTACATTGTTTCCTTGTAATAAGTGTGTGTCTGAAAACCTTTTCTGCTTTCAATCTCTGTTCAAAACACTTTTCAATGATTGTTTAAGAGAAAGATTTTTAAAATAAAAGAAAAGCTCAAGCAGGTTGTTTGGTTTTGTTTTTTAATAATGTCAACAAAAATATTTTAATTGTGCTTAAATTAGAACAGTAGAACTATCTACACACAAGCATAAATAAATATATCACGCATGTGAACAAAATAAGATATTGTAAAATATTATCTTAGTGTTTATAAGAAGTATATAGAATTTAAAAATATTTACAGTAATATACAGTCATTAAAAAAAGGGAACAGAAGAAAATCCAGAAAAATCTTACACCTTCACTTCAGGCAACACAAGAAAAAATTGAAAGTGTGTTTACTATAATGGACAAGCAGCAATCCAGCTTGTGCACAACCATTAGTGTCCCAATCCTAGAATTTCAAGAGTTTGTCCCCCATACAAATGCTTAAAACATTCACTTTCTCATGTTTTTCAGCCACTCTTCTTTTGATAAAGTCTCTTTTTGGGGCAATAGATTCTCCCCTTGTACTGGCTGTGGCCAGTCTCGGCCGTCCTAAATTCCCACAGCTTCGGCAGGCGTTGGAAGAAACTTTCCTGGTATACTTCCGTTTCCCAGAGGAATGTCACTGGATGACTGACTCACAGGGGTAGTGGAAGTTGAAGTGGTGGTGGTGACTACAGCTGGCACAGTCACCAGGAGCGGCACCATTCCTGGTGCATATACAGGCAGTGGCTGGGTGGCAGAGCTGGCATGGTTCTGGTGCTTTCCTGGTACTGGGAAGAACATTCTGTATTTGTTGGGCTGATGGTTCAACACGATCCTGCAGGTTATAGGCTCAGTTTTGTTTTGCCATCCCTGCTGTATTTGGTGGTAGTTGGTAAATGTGAAGGGGTTGCTGGTGTTGAGGCAAAACCTGTGGTTGCTGTCTTGCAGGGAGTAACGGCTCTGTTGCTACAGGTGTTGCTGTAGGTAGTTGAACCCCTTGAAGCAGGACCGAAACCTCTTGTGCCTTGAGGCGGCGGTTATGCCACTGCACAAGAGTGGTCTGATTGACCTCCACCAGTTGCAGTGTAGTTTCTTTCATAACTGGTCCATTGGTTAAAACCAGCTGCCGGATTTTTTTGTAGCCCTGGAGGATGAGAGACCATCTTGACAGGCTTTGTTGCCCCTTCCTTTGAGGGCTTTTGTATATGTCACAAAGCCTGACAAAAATGGCCTCAACGATCCGGCAGCAGTCTGGCCACTGAGCTGGAGATCCACTGGAACCAATCACGGATCTTTTGGTGCTCTCTACCCCTGGTGTGAAAGTGAAAACTGCCTTTTTTTTGGGTGACCTGAAGCGCCCTGTCAGCAACCTGTCTTGATGGCGGGCTGCATATCTGATGCGGTCTTTGTCAAACTGCTCCAAATTTTGCCAAAGCCCGATGATTGTGGACGACTGCTGATTTGTCAGAGAAAATGCAGACTGAGTGTGCAGCTCAACCAGATACTCTGCCAGTTCATCCACAAAATTCATCCCAGGGATGTTATGCTGATCCATCGCCTAAAGATAAAAAGTTTTTCTTATCAGAACTCTAAACAAGGACATACAGTTTTAATTCATAGCAAAGTGCTCCAGATGATTGTGTCTATTCATGAAAAAATCACTTACAACTTGCTGTGAGGAGCAGGAGGGAGGCTGCACTTCAGGTCCAGCAGATGACGCAGGATGCAGACGAGATGCAGGAGGTGGCGCAGCAGGTCCAAGGATGTTGTGCTGCTTTTGAGTAATAAAATACATAATTCTTTTATTAGATATTTACATATTGAATTTAATTTTAGATGGCAAATATATATATATATATATATATAGATATACACATACAGCTTGCTGGAAGGAGCAGGAAGGCGGCTGCAGAGCAGGTTCAGCAGATGAAGGAGGATGAAGAGGAGATGCAGGAGGTGGCGCAGCAGGTTCAGCAGATGAAGGAGGATGAAGAGGAGATGCAGGAGGTGGCGCAGCAGGTCCAAGGATGTTGTGCTGCTTTTGAGTAATAAAATACATAATTCTTTTATTAGATATTTACATATTGAATTTAATTTTAGATGGCAAATATATATATATATATATAGATATCACATACAACTTGCTGGAAGGAGCAGGAAGGCGGCTGCAGAGCAGGTTCAGCAGATGAAGGAGGATGAAGAGGAGATGCAGGAGGATGCACATCAGGGCCAGCAGATGATGTGCAAGGCACAGTTAGTCTTGGCACGTTAGGATGCTGAACCATAGAATAACCAAAAAAATAAAATGTTATCTTCTGAGATCTCCACAATAGGATATAATGTAAAGTTTAACTTCTGATCAAAATATCAGAGCAAATTACATTTGTTTTTGAAGGGCAATAATGCGTGAATGTTGCCATACTTACAACTTGCTGCAAGACGCAGGACGGAGCTTGCAAAAATGGAACAGTGGAGGGCTGAAGTTGCTGAGCAGACTCTTGGTTTTCAGGAATGACATTTTCCATGACAGAACCAAAAGCTGAAAGGTCAGCCAAGGTACCATCATCTGCTGTCATTTCCTCAAAGCCTTCGTCTGCAGCCTCTGTGACCTCCAACTGTTCTAGGAGCTCGGGCGTTTCCTCTGCACTGGGGTCCATCTCCTGCAGCGGTTCGTTGTTTTGTTTTAGGAGGTACTGGACCCCGAGAAGTTCTCCTGAGAGAGAAAAAATTTATCATGAAGAAATGGGGATATATGCAAATATAATTTGTGTGTGTGTATAAAGAAGTATAATCTTCACCTGTGTATTTTGCTGGTTGCTTGAAATGAGGGACCAGTTTCCTGCCAAAGACTTTTTCAAAGTCTTTGTTTACACAGTGAACCAGCTCTCCTGTGTAAGTCCGCAGGCCTGATGCCTCTTCAGACAGAGATGCAGCAGCACGATCCTGGTTCCAGCGATGCAGCCCTTCCAGCAAATAAATCTGGAAGTTCAAAGCATTGGCACTGTTTCCTGAAAATGAGATTCACAACTTTGAGCATTTTTGCTGCAACAAAAAAGGAAGAGAGTTAAACAGTTACATTTAACACATTCTCACTGACCAGGGATGAATCGGTTGAGGTGGCAGTGAAATGATTCCAAGGATGTTGATCCCCTGGCACACCGATATGTCTGCAGTGCAACCTTCCCTTTGGTGAGACTTCCTGTTTGTGTGTACAGTGCCACACCAGGAGGGTCTTGGATGCAAGACACATGGCGCCTTTGGACATCCCAGATGTGCTGCATCCTGACAGGATCAAGCAGAGGAACACCCAGAGCATCAAGGCCTTTGTTGCTCATGAGCTCTGTGAGGAGCTGATCAAGGAGACGGGTGGTCGTCTCCACTCCCCGGGTTCTTCTTCTGCAGTGCAGAGCCAGCTCGTCCTTGGTGATGTGACAGTCCACCTCTCTCTCAGTCAAGACGGTCAGGGACTGTTCTTGAAGTTGCTGTCGCTTGGCCCGTCTGAGTTCAGCAACATCTGCTGCATCCCACTCAAAAATGCAAGCAGACATGCGTGCCATGAATGTGGGATACAGCTGATGAGCGTCTGTGGTGACCCCAGAAGCCAGGCGGCGCATGAAATGCCAGATGTCCAGCCTAATGATGAGATTAGGCCAGCCACTGAATCTGGCCTTCAGTTTTGTTGGCCCTGCTTCTTTGCAGCATCCACAGTCCACGTAAAGGGCGACGGGGGGCTCCACTCCAGCTGATTGGTATCTATGGAAGACCCAAACCGTTAACAGCTGTTATTTATTTATTTTTTTTAAATGAAAGATGCAAGTAATATTGTGTCAATATGTAATAGATATAAGTATGTCCTAAAATATCAAAATAATGTAAAATCCATTTATATTTATTACCTGTTGACAAGACCTGCTGCCAAAGGATCCAAAGCTGGACCCTCACTGGCAGTCAGGACACTGACAAGAATTTGTCCCATCTCATTCCCCACCGAAGTGAGCCACTGCGCAGTGCCCTTGGCAGATCCACTCAACTTCTTTGTGATCTGAAAAGCCAGCAGTTGTTTATTAGAATGATTTTCTAAATAGAGCAGTGAAGGCCACTATATGGAGGTATTATTCTCACCTTTCTGGTGGAATCCAGTTTTAAAATGGTTCCAAATGTTGACGTTATGTTAGCCTTGATATCCTCCACCCTGTTAAGAATATCACGGCTGTACACCACAAGAAGCCACTTGTAATTTGGCAGTGTCGGATGCTTCGGGGGTTCTTGAAACTTTATTGGCAGCAGGCCAGGGGTGTTCATGAAGGCAGCACACTCTGATGTGTAGCGTGCAACCCTCTTCAGCCACTCTTCACTGTGGTTCTCCCTCAGCTGCCCAATGATTCTGGTTGGGCTGTTCCCCAGACCTCGCTCTCGAAGTAATCGAATGACACGGATGTCACAGGCATACCTTGGAAAAGAAACACACAGTAAAGTGAGATCGCATTTTTCACATTTGAAAAATGTTTGTTAAATTGTGTTTGGTAAATTGTAACATACTTTCGTGTCAGGATTACTCTAAATTCTGAGCGATGTGGGAGATCCAGCTGGCTGAGAATCTGAGGACCCCATGACAGGTAGCTGCTTCTGCACTTGTAGCAAATTAGTGTTTCAGTAGCCAGGTTGTAATACCTGTCTACGTCCAGAACTTGCCGAACTCTCTTGTGAATGCCTCCACTGGACAGTGGATACTGAACACAGGCAGAGTTAGTGCAGAGCACCCGCACTCGCCAAAGCCTGTATGGCATCCACAACAAAAGTGAATGGCCGAAAAACCGACTAGGCGTTGGGGCCTGGTTGTACACCAGCGCAGGCTGAGGAGGATGGTACCAAAGCTGAAGGCTGTCCCGCAGCTCCAGCTTCCCTCTCGCACCAATGTGAAAAAGTGCAGCTGACATCCACTTTTGGTCCTCCAGTGGCACTGTCCCCGGCCACAACAAGGGAAGTGCAGCAGAATCACCAGCAGAATCACCAGACTGCATGATCACAAACACACAGTGAGGAATTTCACTACAACCATAAAAATTTATCAAGCAAAAATGATTGGCATAAAAGTACAGTATATATAGGTTTACCAAATCAGTCAGCGGTGGACAAACAGTCTCAGGTTCCAGAGGGGGAGTACTTGTGCTTGGCAAAGGGGGCGCAAGAAACTGATCTGGTGGTGGAGAAATGGTTGGTCTTGTTGATCTGGATGACAGTTGACCCTGATCATGACTGGAAGTTGCAGCCGCCTCTGAGCAAGATTGTTTTTGTTCCTGAGGCTGGAATGAGACATGTAAATAATTTTGTCATTTCTAAATGTTACAAAAAGCCAGAGGAGGAGCATTTTTATGAGTACTCACAGTACGTGATCGCCGGGCAACATTTATGTTCGGTCTGGCTGCGAGGACATGGTGGCCACTATATCTTGATCTTTCAAACTTCAAAATAGAAAATATAATTATTAACAATTAAAGATTAAGTAAAATCCTAACTTGAAAGTAAGCTTGAAAGTTTGAGTTTGTAGCTTTACATACCATGGAGAGAGTCATTTTGACTTTTTTTGATGGGCTGGCACATCTCTGCTGGAGGATGCTGCTTGCTGCGACTCAGTCTGGGTGTGGTGAAGGGGTGGTCTGCACACACGATTTTTTAAAGTGTATCTTCGACACTCTAACAGTGTTGATATGGTTATTTATGGTTTACTAACAAGTCAAATATTTGTTACTGCTTTTTTATTAACTATTAATGTACAGTTATAACTCTGAATATGTGAAAACTACATAGAAACCATGAAAGTAAATTTGACACCACAGAGTTTACCATTGAGGTACTCACAACAGTGATGGCAATAATGTTTTTTTAGATGCTCAAATAATAAATCCTTGTGATAAAAGCTGGAGATTTATTGTGTGTGTGTTTTCCTTACCTTAGGAATGTGAAATCCACACACACACTTCTGTGGCTCATTCAAAAGTGTTCTCTGACTTCGCATTTGTAGTGGACACTTTTCAATCTGTGAAATAGAAAAAAATAATTTTATTTTAATACAGAACTAATGTGTTGGTTATAAAACAGCTGTGTACTACATTTTCTGTTTATTATGAGTAATAAAGCCACAAAAAGCAATTTGACTGTCTATCATATTATCCTTTACCTTGTTATAGAGATCATGCCACTTTTTCTGCCTTGGTGCAGGTCGGTTGCCTGCAGATGAAGGCCACGAACCGGTGGAGGCAAAGGTCCTCAGACGGGACATCCACTCTGAGTCACTCATGGCTTTATGAGTTTTTTTGGACTCCATTTTCTAAAATAGAATAATTATAGTAAAGATGATTTACAAAAAATAAACAAATGAATTGAAAACCAATAAATTGGAAGATTCCTCTATTGAAAATATTGGAGAACTTTGTATTTGACTACCATAGTGGATAGATGGTATATAATAATAAAAAAATAATTATTTAATAATTGTGCTTTCTTTCTTATTTCTATCTGTTTGCTGTTTTCAATGCAAAACATTGTTTTATTTAATAGGTTTTAGTCCACCCCGTGTTATATTTGATTACAAAAATAAGCTGCCACTTCAAATTCAACATGTGAGATTGAAGGCCCTCTGCAGCCAAATAGCAAACAGTTGAAAATGGCAACGAGTGAAAAAGTAAATAATCTCTACTATAAAGTCGATAGCGTATAATGTTAGTTTTGAGAATTAAACTGTTAAATTATATTATGACTAAGTCCCGAACAATTAAACAGATAACTTAAATGAAGCTAAAGCTAATGGACACCGCAACATGGCGACAAAGGGAGAAAAGGAAGACAAAGGAAGAACAAACATTGTTTGCAACTAAATTAAGTTTGAATGAATTTCTCTCATTAATGCAGTCACAACACAGATCTTATATGCAATTACAATGTTGTATAAATGAAAATATAGAAGTAATAAATCGAATAGCACAAATATTATTTAACTAATTGAGTAAAGTAACTTTGGGTTCCGTTCTTACCTTTCGCCGGTAAAAGTTTTATTTGTGGCGCCGGGGCAAGCGCGGGGTAAAGCGTCATGGAGATGCGCAGTAGACATGCGCAGTTGAACCGCCCCCTACCCTCCACCCCCCTGCCGGAAAAAAATGGAGGTGAGTGAGTGAGCCGTGCAGAAGCGGATTGTAGACCCCTTTATGATTAAGCCCCGAAAAGATATGATTTGCCAATAAAATGTGAACTGAACGAAGATCATTGGCTATCAAAACATGGACTGAAGGAACGTGATTTGACAAAGAAAGATGAACTGGGGGCTGTTATAGGGTTCGAAAAGTTAGAAATGCGGATTTTATTGGACATGGACAGGTGGATTAGACGAGGATCATTGGTTATCAAAATAGGATTATACGAACGTGATTTGACATTGCAATTTGGACTGAGGACCGTAATTGGATATGAAAAGATGAACCATCGGTTCTAATAGGACACGAAACTACGGACGAGCCGCTGCCAGGTACCAGGTCAGGTTGGGAATTCATAGCCAACGGCTAACTACATCACCGCAAAACGCCGCTTTGGACATGCAATCTAAAACGCCGGTTTGGACGCGCAGTTTTGACAACACAAGAACGCCGCTTTCAACGCACGGTTTGCACACAATAAAACGCCGCTTTTAACGCGCGTTTTGGGACAGCACAAGACAGCGTAATTTACGTGCTGCTTTTAAAACGCGCGTTGAAACCGGCGTTTTTGATGGCCAAAACGCCGGTTTTTACGGCCGTTTTCCTGGCGATTTATGACCCTTTTGGCTTGCCATACCCTCCGCAAGACACACGCGCAGTGCCCATGCGCGTGCTCAGCTTTCCGTCTCTCTTTCTCTCCGTTTCTTTTAATCTCTGTTTAACATTTTTCCATTGCAGTTCTTTAGGTTTAATTAAATATTTCTCCTTTCTGTGTGGATATCACAACTGACGGTCCTCCAATTAACTGTTTAACATAAACTGCATGATCCTCGGGTTGTCCTGCGCCCCCCTGCCATAACGAACCGCGCCGCCCCACCATTTGAGAAACACTGCATGAATCAATCGCGTGTTCACAACTTCTCTGAAATGATCATCTGTATAGATCAGCTCGTTCCAGCATTTCTATGACCGCTCTAAAGATTAGATTTGTTCATGAAAGTCTCATCTCTCTGCAGCTCGGTGTGTAGAATCACCGGTTCTTGCGTCTGTTCTGTCCCACTTATCTGATCCATTTGCAAACGTGTTACACGCCGCCAAACTGCTTCTAGCGCTCAAGCTAATCAAGAGAATCCGGTCAATTTTCAAAATAAAATATTTCCGTCTCAAAAAAAAATTTTCTCCCGCGGCCCGGTGGCGAGGAGTCCACGGACCGGTACCGGTCCACGGCCCTGTGGTTGGGGACCACTGCTTTAAATGATGAGAGCTTATCTGCATGCCAGTGGAATGATTGTGCAAAGACAAATAGTACGAGAAGCACTAAACAGCATTGATCCAACTGCGGCCGCTCAGAAAAGGAGTCGGACTGTTACAAGAAGAACATACTATCTGCCATTTCCTAATAGTTTGTGGCATATAGATGGACACATGCGTCTCATTAGGTGAGTGATCATATGAATATGATTATTATTTACAAGAAAGGTCAAAGTGGCCTCCACCTCCTGAGGAGACTGCGGTCCTTTGGGGTGTGCAGACATCTGTTGAGGACGTTCTATGATTCTGTGGTGGCCTCGGCTGTTTTCTACGCTGTTGTCTGCTGGGAGGCGAGCTGCTCTGACCGGGACAGGAAGAAAATCAACAAGCTGGTGAGGAGGGCCAGCTCTGTCCTGGGCTGCTCGCTGGACTCTGTGGAGGAGGATGTTGTCCAAACTCAGATCCATCATGGACAACAGCTCTCACCCTCTGCATCAGACTCTGATGGGGCTGAAAAGCTCCTTCAGCAGCAGACTGAGACACCCCCTGTGTAGAAATGAGCACTACCGTAGATCATTCCTCTCCACAGCCATCAGACTGTACAACGTTGTTGTTTAAATGTTTGAATTTATTTATTTTTTAATAGGTTAATATGTGTATATAAAAGTATTGTATTGTATAGTATATTATTGTATTGTATAGTATTGTATAGTTTTGTGTTGTATTGTACTGTATTGTATTGTATTGCGCTGTATAGTAATGTGTTGTATAGTTTTTTTATAGTATTGTATAGTATATAGTTATTGTAGATAGGTGTGTATTACTTATATGTATATTTATGTTCTTAGGAATATGTGTGTTTGTAAAATGTTTTAGATATATGGGTGCCATAACAGATAAATTTATCCCTTGGGATATTAATAAAGTTCAATTCAATTCAATTCAATTCAATAAATGATGGTGACCTCAAGTCATGATGTTTAAGTTGTATTTGCTAGTGAAGTGTCTTAGGATGAATGTAATCAATTTATATTTACACATGAGATTATTTACTGACCAAGGTGGTCACATTTTCTTTTGAAATTGGCTGCTAGAAATAGATGATGAATAGTCCATTCATTTGATTTTCTAAGGGGTGTAATTGAAGTGTAAAATTGTGTCCAATATATAAGGTTAAGCCTCCTGGCTTTAAATATTTTTTTTTTTCAATTAGGGCAAATATTTTTTTTTATTAATTTGGCCACTATCTTTTATGTTTTTCTTTTAGTAGGGCAGCACAATAATAACACAATAACACCACAATTTTGAAGAAAACTTGCATTTAAAAAATAAAGTTTTTGTGCTTAGAGGAGGTGGTCATCATGCTTCTAACTGGTCGGACACACCTGACCAGGTAATCACGAGAAGATGGAACAAGGAGATCGAGAAAACCAGCAGAATCCCAGCCCTGGAGGTTGCAAGTTTGACACCCCGAGCAGATGATGCAATGGTCACAAAAATCAGTATGTTTATAAACAGATCATCATAGTGAACATTTCAGTTTATTATTCACTTACTACAGAATCAGGAAGATTTTGGAGCTTGATGTCACGTCCCAGGTTTGTTTTGTGTACTTCTTCATACAAGTTGATCAACCTTAGCAAATACTAGTCATGTCCACTCAGGAAGGACTTGAGAAGGTCAGCAGATACCGGGCGTATAAACTCAGCATCAGTCTTTAAGGAGTGAAGACAGAATTAAAAAGTGACATGCAGAAAAACCATTTGCTCATTCCTGGATGAATACATAATATATTTAATGGATATAAAAGTGACAATATTTTTATAGCCCACTGAGTTCAAATTATTAGAAATATTTTGATATCTCAAATCAAACTTGTAAGGCAGCCAAGTTACAAATGTTTTTAAGTTGTGCCAAATTAAATGCTAATGTTGATTGAGGTCAGAATTTGACACAAATCAAGAGAAACGCCATCTTAAATTCCATATGAAAACAACAGGCCACTGAACATAACATAACTTCAGATAGAAGGCAATCTAAATCATTTCTGAAAATGTTTATTTAAAAAACATTTCTTGGTATGAAAACAGTTCATATTGTTTTTTTTAACAATTAAAAGAACAATATTTTCATTTTTTTCAAAACTGCCTTTCTTATGTGTCACTGTCTGCGATAGCATGGACGCTGAGTGGGATCACAAGATGTAAAAAGTAGTTAGCTTGCCATTACAAACACTTTAGCACAACAGCTTAAATTGTTATTGTATTTCAAAAAAGAGAACAATAATGATATGTTTCTTATCATATGTCACCATGTGAAGTGATATTTCTGTGTGTGCTACAAAATAAGTAACAAATAACTTGCTTTCTCTGAGGTGTGAACAGTGCACTTTTAAGTTAATATTTCTTCAAACTTGGAAATGTGCCTTAAACAGGTCTGACTGAACAGAAATATGTGAAGAACATTCTTTTGGGTCTTTCAATAAACAGGACACCTAAAACTGTTCATAAATGTCAATAACGTACTTACTACAGAGTGCTCAAACAAAAATGAAATGGTGGCTGCTCTGTTCTGAAGACTGTCTCTACATTGTGCGCTGAAGAAGTTTGTTGCGAAGTCCATGAACCCGAGCAGAGCACACACTACCTCCAATGTCCATGATTACCTTCTGGATGAACTCAAAGGTGTATTTCAGTTCCTTTGGATAATCAATGTTGACGCAGTAAAGTAGTCCCATCAGCACTGCAAAGCCATTTGGTATGTCTCGCAACTCATGCAAAACGATGCTCTCCTCCAGAACTACGGCAACATTCACGATGTTCTTTGACTGGGTGGTCATATCCGCATTTTGCGCTGTGGTGATCAGTAAGCCGACACTCACTCCTTTCATCATTGCCGTTACCTCTGCAGCATCAGTGGTCTGAAGTAAAAAAAAAAGAACATAAAATGAGTATACATGCCACTTGCATTAAAAAAACTGTTATTTAGTGAAGCACAATATTGACTTTTTACTGCAGATACCGATATCCGATAATTTCTAGCCGCTTGCAGCCGATATAGATAAAAAATATTTTTTTTAAATACTTGTGAAAAAAAATGCAAATACAGATTAAGAGTGTGTGGCTCTTTTTTATTTCAACAAATTTACAGGACTTGTTTCACCTGCAAATTAATTGAACAACAGCTAGTACAACCACTATTAGCTTTTTCAGTCTGTCATACATGTTAAGACTTTAAATTAAATAGCAATGTAACAAGCGCATTTCTTAATAAAAAAAATAATGCATGAAAAAGAATACTTTAAGCTCAAAGTACAAAAATTACTTGTTTGTTTTAAACTGAAGTGTAAAATAAATGGGGGCTCAAAGAAATAAACTTTTCATAAACATATGCATATGCTTGGATTCTAACTGATTAGAATCAAGCTCACCTCTCTACTAGAATCTGGTACATTTAGTGTGGTGTTTGGACAGGTAACTGCTGTTTCTGCCCTTTATGTTATGTTTTTTTTGCTTCTGACGCAGCAAGCACTGTCTGCTTCTACTTTGGATAAATTTGGCTACACTTCAGACTTTTTTGCTTGCACAAAAGCTAGAAATATGTGTGTGTCTGGGTATGTGTATGAGCGCGCGCTGAGAGAGCAGCAATGTCCAGCTCGTAAAGCAGTGAGGGAGAGATGGAGAAATGCCCCGTCTTTGTAAGTTACATTAAACAATGCGGTGCACGCTTTGTCCGCGCTGCTGTGGGGCCGCTATGCTAGCACTGTTTAGCAGTACTGATAAGGCTGAAACGTCTAGGGTGAGCAGACAAGTTGCAACACAAGTAGAAGTTGAGTAGCAAGTGAGGAAGAGTAAGCAGTTTAAGCATTTAATTATCGGTTCTTTTTATCTGCAAATTTTTCTCTTATCTGAATTATCGGCGTGACGTCATAATGTCCATTATCGGGTTTTTGTGGTAATTTCTTTTGACATGTTGTGGATCAGCCTTTGATCTGCAGGGGTTCAAGATAACCACCAAGACACAGGGAGGAAACACTGCAGAGCTTCACAACAAGGGTGTGTTTCAAACATACCTCTGTGAACTTAATGAAGTTTGATGGGTCCTCTTTCAAGATGAATGGAAGTGCAAGAAGTGCTGTGGATCTGCTGTTCTGGTTGGACTTCTGTAACATCACCAAAACAGGCATTTAGATTTTAGAACCACAGATACACAAACATTAAATAGTTTAACTTTTTCGTTGTTGTTGCTTTTTTGTATAAATCAGTTAACCACTTTATACCTGCATTTTTTTCTAATGGGGAAAAAAAATCTTACTGGACAATCCAGCATAAGAGTTTAAAAGTAAATGTCTGCTGAATCATGTTCAGTCAACTTTTTTTCCTCATGATAAATGTGCGCTAAATTTCATTAAAATTAAAAACCAGTGCGATGTGAATGAACACAGCTCTGAGGTAATCACTGAGACAATCTTGAACCTGCAAGAAGAGAGTCTGCCTTTGATGTACTGGATCTGCTATGCATGTCGTGTCAATCAGTCTATCCAGTATTTTAAGCTTTGAAATTTTTAAAAAATAATTTTTATTTTGTTAGTTTTGGACAGGGCAGATCAAATTAAAGAAATATATATGAAAAGGAAATTAATATTAGAATGTTTTTAGATCTTTATAGCACTTTTTTTGTCAGACACTTTTAGCGAAGTGTTTGTAAAATTTGGTCAGAGTATTTTGCTGCCCTGCTAAAAGATTCTGCACTGAAAAAAATATTTCATTGAATTTACATGATTAGAATGTGTACATCGGTCCCACACAATCAAAACATGTAAAACCAACACAGTTTTCCACTTATCCTTTACTTAAAAGTTTTTTGCAAAACCATCTCATTTGAATCATGTTAAAAGGAATCATTTGAATCATGTTAAAGGAATCATTTGAATCATGTTAAATAGTTTAAAAGAATCATGTTGATTCAATATATTAAATGTCTAAAAAGTAAACCAAATATTTGTATAGAGACGAAGTCAAGCAACTGTCCACATGGTGCTCAGACAACAACCTCCACCTCAACACATCAAAAACGAAAGAACTCACAATTGATTACAGGAAAAAGAAAACAAACATCCCACCACTACTCATCAATGGGGACCTCGTGGAGAGGATGGCTGACTTCCGCTTCCTGGGTGTTCACATTGAGGAAAATCTGTCCTGGAGAGTGAATACCACTGAGCTGCTGAAAAAGGCCCAGCAGAGACTGTACTTCCTGAGAATTCTGAGGAAGAACAACATCACACAGAGACTGCTGGTGTCGTTTTATCGTGCCACAATAGAAAGCATTTTAACATACTGTATATCCATCTGGTACCCCAGCTGCACGGTAGCTCAGAGAAAAACACTCCAGAAGGTCATCTCCACCGCCCAAAAGACCGTCGGCTGCCCTCTCCCCTCACTGGAGGAACTACATCACTCCCGATGCCACAAGAGAGCACAGAACATCGTAAAAGACACCACACACCCTGGTCATCCCCTGTTTGAACTGCTGCCATCGGGCAGACGCTACAGACAATCCAACGCGAGGACTAACCGATTCAAAAACAGTTTTTATCCAACTGCAATCACCATCCTAAATGCTGCTATGAAATCAAATAACGTGTGTGGTTGAAGGGCTGCTTATGTGATTGTCTGTAGGTTTGCTAATGTTTTGATGACTTATTTATTACTCATTTTATTTCTGCTTTTATTACTGTTTTTATGTTAGGACTATTTATATACTTATCTTACTCTTATTTTTTATGTATTTTGCATTTCTGTTTTATTTATTTATTTTTATTCTTAAACTACTTTTATTTATCATTCCCTAGGAAAAGTATGAATGATGCACTGATTAGTGAACACTTTTAAATTTCGTTGTACATGTGACAATGACTAAATAAATCTATTCTTCTATTCTATTCTTGTGTAATGTTAAAATAATTCTATCATGCCCGTTAAACTTAATTCTTTACTGAGACTTTAACTTGATTTTTTTCAAAATCCACTATTCAAAACTGTTAAACATCAATGGCATTTTCAACACATTCAATAACTTGATGCAATTTATTCAAATACCCTATCAAAATAGTATTTCTAAATGAATTGTTATACATCAAGTTGCAATTAAGTAGATATTAAATTTTAAATGACTTGCAATGATACAGAGATGGGTATCACTGAATCTTTATTCAGCTGCCATAACCTAAAAAAAAAAAATGTACCACAAAATAAAAATATCCTCCTATAGAATGATTAAAACAATATATATATATTTCAATAAGGAGAGAACTCAGAACTGCGTAGAAAATTTTAATTGTGATGATTTAACAGCTGCATGAATAAGTCTTTTCTTTGGCGATTGGGCTCTGGTCTGTAGAAATCTGCTTGATATGATGATCTTTGACCAAGTGAAGAGATCCCCCACACGGGATTCGGGAAGAAACTGAGCCACAGGACACTTGGAACCAGAGCCCAGACGCTGATGGTGGTACACAGGACAGCGCCAGTCAAGCCGGGGGGAGAAGGGGAGGAGGTGGGCCAGCGCAATGTCTGCAATGCGGAAAAACAAAACGTCACTGAATTTAAAGGTAGACATTCGATTGTGATTGGCCATGAAGTGAGTGAGTACTTCGCTATTGGCTCCCGTGTTTACCAATTGATGACGTGAGAGTAGCGATGAACGCCCTGCACACCTGGGAGAGTAGATCTTCCTTATTGAAATTGCGCCAAAGCTTCACAATAAAAAAAATCACTGACTGCAATCAAAGGCATTCAAAAATATTAAAATCAAAAGCTACTCAATCAAAAAGACTTAACTGTTTATACCCAAAAACATTGCATAACATGCATGTAAATATTCAACAGTGCTCAAGTATGGTTAAATAAGGGAATAACACCCTTTATAGTGCATTTCTGAAGACTGCTCTGACCCTTTCATAAAACCAACAGGACTGGCATTACAAAACTATTCTGTATTCGTTAAATTCACTGTTGCCATTAACTTAGAAATTGGGACAATTGTATCAAACACAAAAAGCAAAGTGCATTGTGAAGAAAATCTTTCCCAATTAAATAAAACTTTTAGTCCCAGTGCAAATACACAAGAGAAATAATTGTAAAAAAAAAAAACAGTAAAGTAGTAGACACTAGTTATTTTTTTTTTATTCTTAAGTAATAAAGTCAAAAGTTAATTAAAGAGTCCAAACTTAACCAACCAAATACAAAAACATTGCACAAAATGCATTTAACAGTGCTAAACAAATGCTTAACAACTGAATTCAAGTATAGTCTACTGGCAAAGGAGGGCATAACACCCTTTGAGTTGCATCTCTGCACTTTCACTGAAAGAGTCTGTTTTTCAGAGCACGAACCTTGTTGGAGAGTTCGTCTTCATTGAGCTCCATAATTATCTTTTGGAGTACCTCAAAGGTGTAGCGGAGGTTTTGGGGATAACTGAGGTTGAGAGCATACATCAGTCCGAAAAGCATGGCGACAGCCAATGCCAAATTGTCCAGATCCTGCAGCACCTTGATACCCTCCAACACGATTCCGATGTCTTCTGCCTCAGTACTTGCAGCTTGTTCCTTAAGGACATATATACCCACGCAGGTGTCTTCAATGGCATCATTAATGGATTCTTCATCCATGCCCTGTGTCAAAACAAAGTGACATCATGGACAAGATGTTAGTAAAGGAGAAACTTTAACGGTGCAACATTAAACAAATACACCATGCTTCAAAGAAGTAGTTGGTAAAAGAAGGTAGGCCTGGGCAATATCAATATAATCGTTTAATTTGAAATTTAGATTTTAGACATAAATTCATATTTTCAACCACATCCAAACAGAATAACTGTTATTCCTACATATTTACATGCAGCCAAAATGCACATTGCTGCACGGATTTAGAAAATTTTGAGCAAACAGGCTCTTAAAAATATTATCGAAAATAATGAAAGCATGTTCAGCAAATCATCTCACTCTATACGTGATCTTTGTTAGTTTTTTGTCCGCTATCTTTGGGGTCCAGATGACTAACCATCTATTGATGTGTGATTCCTTTCATGACAAATGTGGACAAGACTTCATGTTTGTCATCGGACACCAGTAAAGATCGACAATTATTGAAAAAAAAAAAAAAGGTTCAGCGCACCCCACTTTTAATGTAAACAAACCAAGGGGAGTGGAAGGGTTACTAGTGGGGTCATCTGGACAAGAAACAAGACAGTGCACTGAACCTTTTTTTCAATAATTGTCGATCTTTACTGGTGTCCGATGACAGACATGAAGTCTTGTCCACATTTGTCATTGAAAGGCTAACACCTCAATGTAAGGATGGGGTCATCTGGACCCCATTAGAGAGCACGAGGGTTAGTATAAATGTGTCACCTGGAGAAAGACGTAAGAAATGATCGTTTTCTTACAATCTGCCCCCATTTTCTAACTCTGTCCTTGTTTTCTCTGCATTTTTTGAGTTTACAGTTAGGAAACAATAAAGAGGTGTTCATAGTTACTATTTATTAGTTGATTTTATGCCATTTAATTTTCTTAAAAAAATAGACTTGTCTTCCTCATGTTCAGACAACAGGTGACTGACAGCTGACTGTTGTTAGGGTGTAAAGGAGTCTTTCTAGCTGATTAAAAGAAGAAACAATTCATTTGTGATGGAAAATAAAGCTCTTCATAGACGAATTCATAGAAAACGAGAAATCAAAGACAAGTTACTTATGAAAAGTGTTTTTTATCTGAGGTTGTTTTTATGTTGTAAATTCCTCTCCGTTTGCATTCAACGTGTTCTTTTAAATTAACCCACATGAAAATTTCTTATTAAAAAAGCGTAATATCTTGTCCAGAAGTACAATATGTTTAGATATTTTAATCAATGAGTCAAAGATTTTGGTCATTGAGGTTGGGACTTAAACTTAGAGCAGCAAACCACAAACAGCAAAATCCATTTGAATCCTGTTGCTAAAAAAAACTGCACTGTTCTAATGGTAGCTCCCAAAACACCTACTGCATTAATCTACAAACATTTTTACAGCTTTTTAGTCTTTGAGCCAATTAAAAAAAATGTTTAACTATATATACACATTTGTAATATTCTGTCACGTGTAACTTTTGTTAAAAAAATAAAAGAAGGGAGGAAAAAAAAATGATTAAAATTGACAATTACATTCGGAATTAAACAAATCTGAGATTATTTTTTATAGCCATTTAACCCAGCTCTAAAAGACAGGAATGTACACATTTCCTTTAGCGGTTGAAAACAAAATGAAGGACCGTAAAATAACACTTCTTCAAGTCCACCACTTGAGAAATGCATTAGACAAACCATAGATAAATGGAAAAGCAAGCTATGTCTCACACATGAATACATACCACATATTCCTGGAACAAGTTTTCTGGATCTTCTCCCACGTATGTACAGATTCCTTTAATAATGCACTCTCGTCCGGCATCTACATCAATACATTGAAAAGAAAATATATTTATTATTCAACTCGTTAAAGTTCCAATCTGACCATATTTTTTTTTTTTTTTAAATCAGTCCCAGAAGTTGATAGATTAAGATTATGCGGTTTTTTAGGAAAAATCAAAAGCCTCCCTCTTGTTTTTTTTTTCTTTTCTAAAGACATATTTCATGCCCTGTGGCAGTAAGCTCATTAGATATATACAATTCTGGTTTATTGCAGGACTGTTGGCTCAGAGGCAACCCCACCCATTCCTGTTGTAAGGAACACTGCGCACTCATTTGCAAGCTTAGTATTAGTGGCACAATGCGATAATACTGGATCAATCAAGCTATATATTTATTTTGAGTCAATAGACCAGCTTGGATGACAAAAATGAATTCATGCAAGGGGCGAAAGAGCAGAGTGGTTAGGAGAGACATTTGGCACACTCCTATGCACAGAGAAGAATCTTTGAGAAACTGTGTAAAAAAAAATCACATAAATTCAGATATTTTCAACCACAAATCCCAGACAGAAATAAAGACTGATGCTATTCCTACATATTTATATGAGGCCAAATGCAGCACATTGCTGGCAGATTTAGAAATTATGAGGCAAGCAGGCTCTCTAAAAAATATTATTGATAATGATGAAAGCACATTCAGTGAGTCATCTCACTCTATACATGATCCTTATTCTGTTTACAATAGACCTCATTATTTATTCTTCTACGGCTATTTCTGGTATTTTTAGAAAGTTCTGCGCATGTCAAAATGATTTATTCTGATTCAACCGTTGTAGCTAATGGAAACGTTTGCTGCACTCGGAATAAAGTTTTTCAGCGGTCATATGCACAGTTCTCTCACTGATATGATCTTTTATCTGATCAAGGATATTTTGCACATGGAAACCCAGATGATGTAAGGGTGGGGTCGTATCTCAACCTCAAAAGATAGCACAAGGGTTAATGAGAAATATTTCTAACTTACTTCATTCATTTTTGCAACAACTGCTTTTGAGCCTTTGACCAAGTTGACCTCCCCTTTTTTTTTTTGGAACAGACTTGTCAGGTTGGCAGTGTAGATGTCCAACTGGGACATGAACTTTGACTGGAGGGGGACTGTAGTGATTCTTTTGAATTCAGCATTGATCTACCAGGGAGAAAACATAATTATGAATACACAGTTAAAAAATGTTTATCAATGAAAAACCTGACAGTCTTACTTACCTCAATGACATCAAACAGAGCAGGCCACTTTGCCATGAAATCTTTACCATTGGTGCATCACGACAACTTCATGCCTTCTGTGGGCAATGTTGTGTTCCATCTTGTATTTTACAACTTCTCGGTTGTTCTTCTTCTCCACGTCCAGGAGAGATTTCTGCATGGCCTCACAGACTTTCCTCAGTTTCTTCTGATGGATAATTGGGCAAAAATTCACCTCTGCTCTCTTTGCCTTTTTAATCCAAAGGCTGCAGTGCGCTTTCCAGCAGGCTTGTTCTTTAAAGAGTTCACAGTCACTTCTGGGCAGCCTAATTTTCTCAGGTGGGTTCTGTAGTTTGATATAGTTTGTATTTTAAACTAGTTTTCCAGCCACTTATCCAGTTGATGATCCTTTCTCAGTTAAACATGGATGTTCTGTATAAGACTATGGGCAACCTGATCCATCTCTTTATCACTCACATAAACCTGTACTGCACAATTTCTGAACCAGGGGTCAAGGATGGCTGACTTCAACTTGGATCTGGAATAAGCACCGTTCCACTCTGAACGTAAGGGAAGGCTGCCTGCTGAAGTTTTAATTCAGCATCATAAGAAAATCTTGGGACATGAAAAACAGCAGGCCAAGAAGAGCGTGAGCTGAAGACTCACTTGACGATAGAATATCCGTGTCAACAGATCCACTCGACAGGAAGGAATCATCTGTAGAGGGAGGCTGGATCCTTGCAGTGCGTTGGAAACAGAACTTTTCTCACTGTGTGTTGTGGTAGGTTTTGACAAATCAATTACTTTAAGAGTACCTTTGTCTTCTACTTCTGAAACAGAAGTCAAGTTGAAGAACTCGTTTCCAAAGGGAATCCATAAACTGAAGTTTAAAGCTGCCCTTCAGTTCACACTGTTGCTTTTACTTCACTGATGAGCCCTTCAATGGATGCGGGAGTCCTCCAGAAAGAGTCAGTCTCTGACAGCTATCATCAAGCAAAATACTTTAAAATTACAGTCTTCAGGATTTTATTCTCCATGTTTATGTTTTACTCTGCAGAGATATAAAAGAGGAAAATTACATCACACCTTTGTAAAATTGAATTTCATAATAAATTGTAAACATGCATATTTGCTATGAAAATATTTGACAAACTAAAATAATGGGATGAATACACAGATCAAGGCACACCTTTTATTTCTATGTATCTTTTCAAAGCCACAACAAGTGGATATGCATCAAGGATGTCACAGATTTCCACCAGAGTGAATGTTCTTTTGGGTGCTGGGCTGAGCTCAAAGGCTCTATAATTCTCTCTATACCAACCACACAGTTCTTTGACAACAAAGAACATACAGTCATGTACAATGCAGATCTGGTCAATTTCAGAAAATTCCGGCAATCCACCAGCTACTCTGTGAGCCAGTAACATCCCTTTTCTGTAAACAATGCCCCTGGTTGTCACACACTGAGCAAAGTTAACTTCACATGTGCCAGGGAACCTTTGCTGAATGACTTGTGCAATGCCTTCATTGAGCAAGTCCATCGACAGAGTGGATGTAGTTGAAACCTCAAGGTCAGACTTAGACAGACGTGGTGCACTCAGATGGTAAGCAATCATCATCTGATGTTTTAAGGATAAAGAAAGTGGGACATTCTTTAAACAACTTGTGTGTCTGATAACCTGCTTGAAAAAGCTATGCTTAGCTTCAAAGCGCATTGTCCATTGCCCAACAACTGGACCAAACAGCTTAATCATCTGCGGATAGTGCTCCAAGTAATGGTGTATTGGTAACAACTTCAAATCAGGGAAAAGTTCTTTAAATCTCTGCCTGTGCTCAATAATTTTACTTTCCAAAAATGCTAGTGAGTCATCACTGTGAACAGGGGCAACAACAAGCTCTGTGATGTCTTTGAGGTCCATAAGAATAACCCATGCAGGTTCGTGTTCTGGTACACGTGACCCAACCAAAAAGGGCAAGAGACGGAGTAAGCTCCAATTTTCGTGAGCGTTCCCTCCCACTGTCTTAGCCCTAGAGAAACTTTGTGACACAACATGTGGCTTGTTTGTCCGGTCAGACCATTTGTAGGGAAATGTTAGCATTCATTTTTCACTCCATAACAACTTGTTCCTGTATCTTGAGCTTGTTTAACATGAACTTGATGAAGTTCCTTATTCCTGAGATTGAAAGCACCAGATGCAACAGGATGTACTTGAATGTCACTGCTCTTCCCAGTGCAAAATCTGTAGTAATATTCCACCAAAAAGCTCTGCATAAATCCTGCAACACTGTGTGCTCCAAGGTTGTCGGCCACCACACTGAAAACTGTGCCTTTAACAGACTCACCTAACAGGGTAACAGAAACGCCATGCTTCTCAAGGGTTTTAAGATCTTCTAGAAGAGGTTCAAAAATCTTGTTGTAACCATATGTTTTAACATGGTCAGCTTTGCACAAAACTGACAAATAGATAGATGATAACGAAGAATAAGATCCTGGAAGCAGGTTAGCTAATGTCCAATAAACAGCACAAAGCTTGTGTTTCTTTCGTGAGGTGCCCAGAGGGTTACAGACCTCAAAGTCATCCACATATAAATTTAGGATAATCCTTAGCTTTTCTCCAGCAAGAAAACTGTTTGCCCTAAATAGGGAACCATCTTTTAATGACCTGTACTGATCTGACACTCCAGAATGTGTGCTATTGTGACTTTGATGACTTTCAACAACTTTATCGATGATTTCTTTTTTATTTAACAGCTGCTCTAAGGACATTAGTATTGGGACATATTGGAAACTGTGCTTGTTTTTGGCATCAAGAATGTATTCAACTGGCTCAACAACGTTGAATTTCTGTTTGTAATACTGCCTACGTAGATAGGCGGTACTAAGAGGACCACCTTTTTGTATGGATCTTAGCACAGGATTGGTAGAGTAAATTGCATTAACAATTTCTCTAACTGTGACTTCATCTACAGAGAGATTTTTCTGAAGCAAAAGGTCACGAAGCACATCACAAGATAATGGAACAGATGCAGACCCAATAAAACTGTGGATTTCCTCTAGAAACACATCAACTGCTTTGCTTGGGACGAACACCAGGTGTTCCAACTTAAGTAAAGCAGCAGCAAAACCTTGCTCTATTTCCTTCTCCAAATCCTTGGTTTGATAACTTGTTGAAGGAATGGAACTTTCTGACTGCTCCAGCAGCTCCTGACTGACTGTCTCCAGCTCATTCACAGAAGATACTCTACTAAGAACAACACCTGGTTTATAATCGACCAATGTGTGATGGCTGTGTTTACGGTTTTTATGAGATTTAAAAGTACAGTAAATGTTTGTTTTAAAGTTACAGCCTAAAAACATACAAACTACAGTCTCATTTCTTTTAAGATGAGCATTTAAATGAGCAAAATAATCCCTTTCTGATGTTAAATCACTGCAAGTACAATGCTGACAGCTGAATATTACCTCTTTTTGATCGACAGGTGTTGAGTGTATTTTACTTTGGTGAACAATAAGGGCATTCCATGTCTGAAATGTGCATGGACATTGCTGGTATGTACATGGAAAGCGGCAACTACGTCCAAAAGCTGGATGTCTTAACCTATAGTGCTGTAAAAGCTCAGACCTACTTGTTTTAGTTTCTGTGCACCCCTTACAATGCCACATCAAAGCCACTACCTAGACCTGTAACATTGAGAGGAAAATTAATCACATTTACAGTCTTCAACAGTTGATTTTTTATTATACATTCTTGTGAAAATTCTGAGTAATTATTAACAGCTGCTTAGACAAAGGTAATATAACACTTACCCTGACAAGTCTGTGTTGCATATGTAATGAGGGACCTGTACAAAAACAAAACATGTTTTAAACATCAGTGAACTGGATCCGTTACTGAAACATTAAAGTAGAGAGAGAACAATAAAACACATCATGCAAAACATATAGGTCTGTGACAAAAAACAAAAATTCTTTTAAAATGTTTCCTCCTTCTACCTAAAATGTTTTGTATGGTGAATCCTTTCTATCTGAAATTTTAATTTGTGCGCTTTTTTAAGTTTTTTTTTTTTTTAATTTCCTGGAACTAAAACAATTGAAGTAGTTCAAATTGATTTAATAGAACACTGAAAGCTCTTTCCCTGGTAATGATACGGACTAATGCTGTATTTATACAGGGCGCAATTTGCACATCGAATTCACAGGTAAGCCTTTTATTTTGACATGCATCAAATGTTTTTGCAACATGGACCAATCTCCCACATTATTAAAGAAGGAAAAAAACAAAACTCAAGACTCAAAGTAGAGTATGTTTTTGTTATACTATTTCACTAAGGAAAAAATATTTATATTTATAAGATTTAGAGGCCTGAGCGAATTCTTCAAAATATGCTTAAATATTTCTCAATTTCAATCACATTTAAAGAAAATAACCAACTAAAAAATGTTTAATTGCACTTTTACATCATTATACATTCATCATTTAAAAAAAAATTATATTTGGAAAACATGTACTGTTTGCGGTTTTCTTTTCATGTTCAAAATATCGAAAAATTTTGGAGGAAAAAAACAAAGGCATTGAATAAAATAAAGCGTTTTTTTCAGCATTCAAACCACATACTGGGAGCAACAAACTTTCTGTGAGGGTACCTTCGACTTCACCACTCAAAAAAGTTCCTGCTTCTTCCACTCGTTCGTTTGAGTTCACATCATATTGTTAAAAGCATCCCCCATTGAGCCTTACTCGGGCAGAATATTTTCTCCCCGTGTCAAACAAAAGCGCACTCCCGCGCTGACTGTTTTTTCCATGCATGGATGGATTATTATTTTTTATTTATTTATTTATTTTTAGCAAGACGTAGGTGTTTTCGAGATCACCCCGGAGCTTGGATTGCAGTGCATGCTGGGTAGTTTTTACTCCGACGTCACGCGTCAATCTTAATAACAATATCGCGAGAAAGGAGCGAGTACGAGGAGGCACCTATCTTATTGATATTAATATTGATATATTGAGTAAAGCTAGAAATCTGGCACTGCACTGACTGCAAGCCACCAGGTGACTAAAAAAAACAATGCACTGTAGGAAACAATTGTTGTAGTTCAACCATTTACTGTATTTTTTTATTGTCAACGAGTTCGACTGCATGTAATATAGTCTACCTTTTTCTTCGCGGTGCCACCTGCCTTCCTCTCGCAGTCACACAATCTTCCCCCACCCACCCCAAGTACCGCGACGAGCTAAGACACATTACAGCCTTTCACTGATATAAAAAAGTAAAGGATTTCAATTAATTTGTGGTAATGTGTCTCATTGCTGTCCTCAAACGTTCATTTTAATTTTCAGTTTTACTTATTTCTCTGGGACAAACCTGGCGGCCACTTTTCATCTAATGTACGCGGATAAATGTTAATTATTATTATTATTATAAGAACATAATATTAAAATTCAAACTAAGGAGGAGATGTATATTAAAATTCAACCAACTTGTGTTCGAGCGACGAAACAAATTGCCTTTACAAGCGCGTTGGAACGTGTGTTGGGGGGAAGGGAATGGCTAGCAACAGGTTTAGTTTCGGTTAGCCAACGAAATAGTACATTAAAAAAAACAAAAAACGTGGATTAAATATAAACACGAATTGTAAGGTTGCATATGTCATTTTCAAAGTCAATAAACTCACCTTTTCACTCTTTTAGATCTTGACTTGAGCTACTGAAGAGAAGTTGAAGCCAGCCGAACTTCCCGCTTGATATATTTCTTCTTCTGCTGAAAAAGTATTTGTGTGTTTGTGTGTTTATTTACAAATCATAAGTGTACATGCAACATGTCATATTCTCCATTAGGTGTAATTCTGGGGAGGCATTACATCACTGGACTTGCAAATGTGTTTTGGGTGAATGCACAGCACACCTCTTCAAAAGATTCCATCTTTAAAATAATTTTTGACAAATTTGATTCAGTCTGTTCATGGATTTAGCCTTAAGAACCCAAAAAAAATGTCAACATCAGTATTTCTTAATTTCCAGTCCTCAGTGTGCTGAAGCAGGGAAACATCTAGAACATACAGGTCAAAGGATCCCAAGGACTGAAACAGTTGTCTTGATTAACAGGTTGCACAATAAATAATGTTAGAATGCTTACACTTGCTGTTGTCCCTAGGAAAGGATATTTGTTTAGTGTGTCAGCCACACTCATGCCATCTGCAATTTCCTTTCTCCTCCATCCAAAAGTCTGCATCATGCGATCCTGTACAACCTTGACATCCGGTTGCATCTTTAGAAACTGTGTTTGCATGACCTTCACATGAGTCTCAATGGAGAACGGATCCTCCCCAAGAATACTTGCAGCCTATGAAGAAAAAAAATAAAAGAAAACAAGCATATTTAAATATATAGTTAGATAAGTAGCTCTTAATCTGAAACAGAAAAGTTAAACAGATCCTGCCAGCCGCCTGAAGATAAAATACCACGAGTTGTCATATACAATGTTAATATTATAGCAACTTTTTTATGCGGTTTCCTATACAAATGGGGCTTTAAAAGTTCTGATTGTTGGTCCTTGCCAAAATTATGACCAAAAAAAATGTTTTTCACTCCTGAAATTATAGTCTAAAACTGTGTGCTGCCTCCTAGTGGTTGAAATTAAGTAGTAAAAGTTTAATTTTGTGATTCGTCAACTTATTCAGGTCCCACGCATTTCAGAAGTTCTACATAATCATGCTCTGTAGCTCCAGCATAAAAGCCCATATTTGAACACTCAACGCCAAGAGCAGTGGTGCTCACCCTGCAAAGCTGAGAGCAGCCTCTTCTGCTCTGAAGAGCGGCAGACCAAGCCCCGCAACACTGGGCAAAACGGAGCTTGCTTGGTAGCCAAGCCAGCCCCTGGGCGGCTGGCTGGCCGGCAGTCAGAAAGCCGCAGCGGGATGGAGAGGCAGTCTGCTTGAACATCCTGAACCTTGATTTTTTTTTACCCTTAATTTTCATCAAGGCAATAATAAAAATATAAATCGTAATTACCTCAATCTAACCTCACTGTCAATCACAGATCCAGAACCTGCCTTCCCTAGCTCCGCCCCCTTTTTTGCATTTTTCAAATCTGGGCTAAGCGTAGTCAGCCTGCAACGTTCCTGTTGTGTTACCCTTTAAGCAAGTCATCCATAGATATTAACAGCCACTCACAAAATGTAGTTACCTGTTTGCAGGTTTTCAATTCTAATGGAATTGAATATAACCCTGCAGAGAAGGGTTGCCCAATTATGACCCTTGAGTTCTACTCCCCTGCTTTTGCTGCTAAATTGGTAATTCAGGTGTTTCCTCATTCTGACTCAACACATTTGTTCTAGCTACTCAGCAGCAAGTAGTTCAGGGGCAGTTGGATCTCAGGACCAGGGTTGGCCAACCTTTCTGTCATGACAAGGGTTCTCAAATCCAAGCCTGATACATCTATCCTGCCTGTTTTCCAAATATCTGTTTTACATCCTGCTGATTAGCTGGATCAGGTGTGCTCCACCATTGAGAAGTTCCAAAGATGTGGTTTTTGGGAAGAAAAAAAAAACAGGACAGTAGCCCTTGATGCCACAATTTGGACATCCTAAGAATATGTGAATGAACATGAGGGAGCAAGGATACATTTAGATATACTCAACAAAATATTTACAGTACTTGTTACAAACTGGAAATAAAATAAATGGGAATTTTAACTCTGATCTAGTTTTAACCTTGTAACCATGATTTATAACTCACTGACCTTGGAAAAGTTTCTTTGACATCTTCTTGCAGCTTCAGGAAGTTGCTTTGACTTCATATGCCCGAACTTTTCTTTACTGCGTCTGACTTCGTCATTTTCAACCAGAGGTGCACGCTCCTGTTTGAACTTCCGTTTCAAAGACATGTGCCATGTATGCTGGTTGAAACAAAAACAAGTCACAATGCATTTACAATCTGGACAATATAAGTAGTACACATTATTTGATGTTGAATAAAACAAGGAACATGCACTTTGAAATTATAAGATATTTTGCATGCATTTACCACTAAAAGTTTGTTACATTGTCATTGTTTAAAGTTTTACTTACATAACCATTTCCCTCAATGTCCTTGAGGAAAGGATATTTGATGATTAATGCCTTTACGGCTTGAACATATTCTGCATTTGTGGGATACCTATAACAAAAAAAAAAACATTTGTTTCACTGCCCCGACTTAGATGAAGATCAAGAGCTTATTTTACATACATAGTTAATAGTTTAGAAGTATTATATCACACAGCCATGCCTAAAATGATTCATACCCCTGTCAAAAGTTGACTTGAAGTTATGTTTATTCAATCAGCAAATTTCTTTTTTAAATAGAAAATCATACATAAATCTCCCATAAATTCATAAGGAGATGTACAAGGCATTACTGTAGCAACATTTATCAACTTTAATTTAGAGTTAAAATAAAAATTGCGATGTCCAAAATGTTCCAGGGGTATGGACAACTTTGTGCTTGACTGTATATAGCAGTTAAGGGTAATTAACCAATGTCGTAACTTTATCAAACTTACATGGTATACTGTGCCACTGCCTTGTAGAGTACTCTGATTATTGTGTGCCTATCCTTTGGGTTTTTGTGACACGGTTCTTTCTTGTCAAGTTTTGCTTGCAGATTTCTGGGGAATGTTGGTATCTCAAAAATAGTAGGCAATCTCAGACTTGCTCCACTGCTGTAAAACCAATAGACATTTTAGTTTTAAGTAAAGCAGAATTTCAACTGCCATTGATCTATTTATTGTAGTTAACAAATTGTGAATAAATTAAAGTTAATAAAACATTTACCATTTTTTATTGTATTGGGTTACAGAATGGCATAAGACAAAATATAGTTTGATTACAATAAGACACCTCTTAGGTTGCATAACAGAATTAGCCGTCATAAATATTATAACCAAAAAACTACACACACTCATAATCATGTACCAAAAGACAAAAGATATAATATATATTAACAAAAGAGATAATCTAACACTTAGTTCACAAACGTACCTCAATGTTTCTGAATTGGATTGTTGCCAATTCTTCTGGAGGGACTTCCTCTAATGCTAAAGTAAGTAATGACTATTTTTGTTGGCCACAAACTGATTAATTTGACTTGCTTCTTTGAAAGATCCTTGAAAAAGGATCCAACCATGCTCTCTGTGAGAGGCCACAGTCAAACTGTGTCACCGTAAACGTCATTATCTGAAAAAGTTGAGGAGACAAGACAGATAATATTGCTCCATGCACCCCAAAAGACTTTATAGACAGGCTTTAAGAAAAAAAAAAAAAAAACATCACTGTGAATACTTTTTACTTATCTATCCTTCAGATATACATACAGACTATATATCTGATGACCCAGTTCTTTAAAGAGACACTAGAGATTAATCAGGCTATATATGTTAAAGAGTGTAACAACTGCTTTACATTATCAGTGATAGGCAGCAGAACTATATTTTACATTTTATGCATCATAGTAACAAAAGCACATTGATAATGTTAAATTAAGCACTGGTATTTAAATTAAAATTATAATGAACACACATAAACAAAACTTACAAAAGCAACTTTGTTTTAAACAAAAAATATTATTCTTGAATAGGTAAAGTATATATATAAAAAAGTGATATTACTTTATTCTTATTTAAAATCAACTTACATTTTAAATATACCAAAAGATTTTGCTCTCAACAAAGATGATCCAGTCAAAATAACACAACTCAAACACGAACATGCTGCATAACAAAACAGACAAAATCTGACAACGTTGAATCAAATTTGCGCCTTTTTCAGCAATAATGTTGGTCACAAAATAGCGTCTATTACCTTCTATAATTAAGGCCACATTTGTAGTACAGATTAAATATACGGGTTTACCAGTGTTTGATGTCAGTAATTATTTTACCTCCTGTTGGTTTTTAAAGTCTGTTTTCAGAATCACTCAGAATTTCTCTACGGCATTGTGAGGGCCAGCAGGAATGTTTGCCGAAGCAGCTGAAGCGCTGCATTATGGGATCTGTAGTTAAGTAGTTAGCGCTACATTTTGACGGGTAGCTGAAGCGCTGCATTATGGGATATGTAGTGAAAATGTTATCAGTGCTACATTTCACCGTTAATATTGATAAAAAGTGACTTCCTGGGAAGAATATAATTACATGGCGGGCCAGATGTGGCCTGTAAACCTCGAATTCGACACTTGTTGCTAAATTTAAGGGGGGGGGATCTACAATTAGTTCAGGTACTAGCTTGAACTTTAGCAAGTTTGATTGAGGAAAAAAAAACAAACAAAACTCACAGAAGGAGAAAAAAAAACTAGAAATTATCTGAAAATGTTATATTAATGCTTTTAACCTAACCACTGAAATCCTAGCTGAAACATGGTGGACGTTAGCTAATTTCAGTGGCGCTAGCATGCTTTATAACAAACGTTAGCATGCTAACTAGCTTGCGCTATTTCATTAACTGGCACGGCAACCAAAACTATACGGGGCAAACGCAATTATACTTTCATCGTTTAGTCCGTAAGGTTTTTATTTATTTTTTTCTACTGATTATGCTAACTACGGGTAGCTAACATGACTCATTTTCTATATTGTAGAAGTAGTATTGGTTGTGAACTGGTGCCAGATACAATGAATTGTGAATAAAAATTAAAAATAACAACAAAAAAAATTTTTTTTAAATGTGCTTACCTCTGAATCTTTGAGCTTCAATCTCAGTCACATCAATGCCACTCTCTATCAGCATTTTCAGAAGTTCCTCCACCGAAAGTCCAGCCAGTCCCATAACGAATCCTCCCGCTCTACGCAAAGACTAAATCTGTCTTTGACCGTTGACTTTGTTCAAGTCAAAAGCCCGGATGCGCGGGAAGATTAAAAAAAAAATGCGCCAGGGTTTTTCCACAATTTTTTTCCCCTTTGTACATTATATTTTGGCACAGTGTCATAATACATATTTTGATGTCTTTCTATTGGTCTTTGTCATTTTAAAATAAAATAAGTTTACATCATGCATAAAAGGTCAACATAAATAGTTTTCATTTCATTTTAATTTTCCCTAAACACATAAAGTGATATGTTAAAATAGCTAAACACTGAATTAATAAGAGATATGTAAATCTCATAAAAGTATTGAGTTATTGTATTTCACTCCCACCCCCACCCCTGTCCACTCAAACTCGACTCAAACACAGAACCATCCCACTGAACCTAAAATTGTACCCTGACATTTCAAACAAGTGGAACAAATATGTACCTTTAAGGGCTTAAGAACATATTTAGACTTCAAAAAGGTACTTAAAATTACCTTGAGGTCCACTTGTGATCCCTGGAGGGTACATTAATCCAGACTGTACCTTAAGGGACAGAAATGGATTCCTACAGTACCCCTATTTCTAACAGTGTAGGCCACGCCCTACAACAGGAGTTCGTCAGGCTGATCACCTCCACCTGTGGTCCTCTCTTTATATATCCACCTCTCAGCTCCCCTCACTGCCGGAACGTTAAGCTTAACAGCCTGACTAACAGCCAAGTACCTGCGTCTGTAGAGATAAATTCCAAGTAACTTCCTGTGTTTTCGTTCATGCTCCAGGATTCCACGTCAGTGCTCGCTTACCTGTCTGGGCTCCTGCTCCGTGCCTGCCGTGTCAGGATCGCCGTTCGACTGGAATTCGCTGTCCACTCCACAACGCTTCAAATCCGGAACCATGCCTCTTCCAAGGTTTTTTCCACCATAAAAGCACCTCTGCCCAACTATCATCTCACTCAAGTCCAACACTCGATCCCGCATCAAGACCATAGACTGTGAAAATACTGGACAAAACAAGCAATGAGGTCTCCCATTGGAAATGCATTACCTCCTCTCCTCGCGAAAGTAGGCCGCCGCTTTCACCGTCACTTCCTGAAACGGCTATCGCCATTTTGCAAACCATCATCAGCGATTGGTCCGAGTCTCTGTAAGACATGGAAGAACGTTCCACCAATCTGAGGTGAGTTTATTGTGAGTCTCCGCCTCTTTCCACGCCTCTACCACGAGACATCGGAATGTAAACAGCTTCCACTTTAATAACGGCGGCTTGAGAGAATTGTACAAGTCATTGTTCAAGTCTTTGAGGGAGAACCATTCCAACATTTGATTCTGCTGTTAACCTTTCCTGCTTCCTCGTCCTGACCGTGGTCGGGGAGAACAGGAGAGCTGCTGCAGCTCCTCGGACGAACGTCCTCGTGGTTAAACCCGCGGGTGTTTGGTTCTGCAGGGAGAGACTCTCACTGTCTGGTTGGAGGCTGGAATCCACCATTTATTTTCACTTTTGTTTTACAGCACATTGCTTTACTCCAACTTTCCCTGAACGCCCGCTCCTTTTCTTTCCGCTCTCATCCTCTCTCTGTCACACACATGCGCGCGTGCACGTACAATCACACTCGCGCCGCCCCGTCCCTTTCTCTCTCCGTAGCTTTCCCGCAACACTGCAAATGTTGTATTTACTGACATATTTTCTTTTTTGTCGAGCTAAATAATGTGTCGCCACACATATTCTGGAAACATAAACATTCTCAGTTCTAATCATCTATTTCCATATTGAAACCAGTGACTGTATACGCTGGCCTTTCTGAACGCACGTCTGCGTTAACTTTCAACTTGCAAAGCGAGCGTGTTTTTTTACACCCGGTTTAACCGCGTTGAGCCTCTAAATCTATTTCTACAGAGTAAAAGATGGCGACAGCATGCGCCTCTTGTTTTAAACTGCTGCATTCCATTGAGGAAAACAATAGAAGGACGATGATTGGAACATTGTTGAATTATAAAGTAGGTGTTAAAAGGTCTTCACAGACCGCATTGATGAAGTCTGCTCCCATTGGCTACCCGTCATCTGTCACTCAAACCCCCCAGACGTTCGACGTCAGACCCACAAACGCTTATTGAGCCATCTGATTGGTCAATTTATAACTCAAATAACTTGTGATAATGGAAAAAAATCTTTACAAAAAAATTAGGATTAGAAAAAAGAAGTTAAGCAGAAAGCACCAGAGAAAGAATGATTATTCTGACATTTAAAATGACTGAGAAATAACTGTCTGTTTCTCAATGGAAGTCAATGGGACTTTGGCCTTTTTGCAACCCAGTGGTACTTCCTATATGGAACACGGAAGTAGGGGGGCATGCTCAGTCCAGTTCTCCCTTATACAGTCAATGTCACAGACCCAGCACTCTTCTTCTGGCCTCTCCTCTGACACCGTTTCGTCGTCCACTCTGCTCTCTCTACTCCAGCGCCCCCCGCTGGCCGGCGGCGTTATTACATCCTAGAAGCTCAAGTCTCCTGTGAATAAACACTTCTGAGATTCCTCTACTCCTGGGTCTGGCGTGTTTCTGAGTGGTACTGCAACTTTACCCTGACAAAAAAAAAAATGCAGTGATACTGTCTCGCCTGCATCCACGCCCCAGTAATTAGTTAATTATCCAGCTACACGTAACAAATTCTCCCTACAAACTAGTTTTAATACATTTCCTAACTTAGACGTCGAGGTAATGCACTGAAAGATGACAAAGCTTTTTTCAATAAATCCCATTTCAAATAGCTAGCCATGCTATCAAGTCAACAGAGCATAAAGCTGGGGGAGGACGACCACCCTCTTAAGGCTTGACTCTAATATGTCAAAAATAAAATTATGAACTTACCTTTTAACTACTCGAAATCCTTTTGTAAATTAGATTTTCGGAAAGAAAAAATACTCCTCAGCCCACACACAAAGATCCAACAAAATGGCGTACTGATCTCATCGCATGAGGTCGTGCAGGCACGGGTTGACCAATAACACTTTGCAGGGGTTGATTCTGAGCATGTGCAAAGCCTATCACACTTTTTCTATGAGTTGACCAAAATTAAACTTTGGAGTAGACTGCACTGTTTCTTTTGTTGGAAGAATCAAAACCTAATATTTCCAATTGTCTCTACTTTTTGGAAAATTTTAGTTGACCCAACACACAAAACTAAGTTAAAAGAACTAAAAGTATTTTTTTTTTTTTTTTTTTTACAGTGTAGGAATATGTGTTTTGCAAATGTTTAGATATATGGGTGCCATGACAGATAAATTTATTCCTTGGGGATATGAATAAAATTCAATTCAATTTAACACTTGTTTCTTTATTCATTTGTCCCAATCAAACATGTTTGATTACTTTTTGCCACATAGTTGCTTCAGCAATACATTCTTTTCTATATGAAATACAATTTAAATGGCCTATACCATGCAAAATCAACTTTTTCAGCTTTTAAGTGTATTTTAATGTTCATTTGCCATTATAAACAACCCCAAAGCAGTATTTTTCTCTGTCCACACATTTCTGTGTACATTATCCCTGCCCTTTAAACAACAGCCCAACCCACAAAAATGACTGGGTCCTCATGAGTTTACATAAAAGAAGTGAGAACAGCCCCTTCCAGTAAGAGCCTGCACTGCTAGCATCGTCCCCAGTTAAACATGAACACCCAGTTTCTCCACAGAGCTAGCAGTGATCATCAAAAAAATTAGATATGAAGTGCACGATACAATTTATCTTCCAATTGTGTCCCATCTCCAATAAATGCCTGCTCCAGCAGGTATTTGTAACTGTAGACGCCAGCCTTTTTTTAAAACTCCCTCTCTCCTTCTCCTGGGTCGGGCACAGCCGTTCAGTGTGTTTGTCTTGAATTTGAAGTTCAAGTCATCTTTATTGTCAAATATACTGAATACACAAGATACATAGAAAAGATGAAATTTCTTTCCTCTCATCCCTCAGTGCAAACAGAAATGCTGATTGCAACAATAATTAAAAAAAATATTAAAAACAGTAGCATCTAATATACATCATTTACAGTAGGAAATTTAAATGCAGAATAAACTAGGTAAGATTGGATGAATCATGGAGTGAAAATAGTGCCGAAATGTCTATGTATAGTAAGTTATATTTTAAAGTGACTACAGTGCTGAGTAAAGTTTGTAATGACAGCGTTCGTTTGGATAGTTACTAGATTTTCACAAATAACAGAAAAATGTTTCACACAAACATTGGATGTGTTTCTTCAAAAAAATAATTTCTTTTTGAATATAAGTATGGGTTTTGATCTCATAGATCAACCTCTATAGCTGCGTTTCCATTACACTTTTGCGCAAAACTTTATTGAAATTTCTAGAATTTCGATAAAACACTGTTTCGAAAAAACAGCGTTTCCATTAAACCATGATTATGCGAAAAACTCGAAGTAATCCCCGCGATAAGTCATTAAAAAAAACATGGCGACGGATATAAACACTATTTTGATGTGCAGTAGATTCATTCACATTTCTGTCACGGCGCTAGCTCTCATCCTTGCCATTCAGAGAAGACGTCTACGTCTGATCCGAGCCTTGGAGCGGCAGGCTCCTTATACGTGGGAGCGACGTAGAGTCAAACATTTATGGGAAATCGTGGTTGAAGAATTCACCGAAGAGCTGTGGATTCAGCATTTTCACATGACACGCTCAACTTTTGATGAGCTGTGCGATGCTGTGGGACCTCTCGTGGCGCCCGCTGTGCCTGTCCGAAACGTCATATCCGGTTAATGGTCACGTGACTCGTTTGTTTCGAAAAAAGTGTTTCCATTACAGTTTTTCGAAAAACTACTGTTTCGATACGGCAAATACACCTCCTCTAAGCGCAAAACTTTATTTCGAAAAAGGCGAGTTTTTTCGAAATTGTGGTGTTTCCATTAGGAGAATTTAATATCGAAATTCCGTTTTTCGAAATTTCAGAGTTAATGGAAACGCGACTTATTGCACTTATTCATTTAACAGACGATATTCTTGCTGCAATTGACAGAAAACACTTCATGGTTAGCTTATTTCTTGATTTCCAAAAAGGATTTGATACTGTAAACCACGTTTACAGTATCGAACCACGTGGTTATGTTACATAGATGGTTTGATGCAAACAAAGTCCTAAATTGTGAAAAACAAAATGTATAATTTTTGGAACAAGAAATTTTGGTGAAAATAGAAACATTAAAATTGAGGAATTTGTTATTAATGTTTCTGAAATATATTTTTAGGAGTTGTACTCTATAATAAACTCAGTTGAAAATCCCACATTGATTATATAAGTAAGAAAATAATTAAAAACATTGGTATTTTACATAAAGTAAAACATATTTTAGATAAAGATGTCTTACACATTTTATACAACTCCTTAATAATCCCATTCCTCCTCTATTGCAATGAGGTATGGGGAAAAGCTTGCAAGTGTTACACCAATAGATTAAACGTACTACAAAAGAAAGTTATGAGAATAATAAACCATACAGGACCAAGAGGCCACACCCATTAACTTTTTGTTAAAACCAACAACCTCAAATTTACTGATCTTGTTCAGTTAAGTACAGTTGTGACCATGTGGAAGATTAAAATTAGATTGTGTCCAGAGCATATTTGTGGGAATTTAAATTATTACTGATTATTCATAACAGAAGAAAAGGGACTTTTATTTACCTTTTGCATGGACTTCAGTAAGACAAACATGTTTTGTGTTTTCTGGAATAAAACTGTGGAATTCTTTAATCATTGAAACGAAAACTTCACAAACAATTTTACTGTGAAAAAATGTATAAAAAGTAGTATTTGAAAAATACAAGTTATTTTTAAAAAAATGTAAGCCATTAAATAGATGGATGTGATCCGGATGGCAAGTTGTGTGGTGTTTAGTTTATTAAGGGGCATGACTAATAAGAGTTAACTTTCCTGATGGCCTGTTGGAGGACACCTGTCCCTGGGCTGCTTGGTGACCTGGAGATTTTTCAGTCTCCTCCCTGATGGCAGCAGGCTGAAGTGGCTCTAGGGTTGGTGGGATGGGTCGCCTGCATAAACCAGTGTAGCAATGGCCGGTTCTAATGAAGGTAGAGGTATGATGTTAAAATCAAATCTTTGCAAAAGTTCTGATGTTTGTTTTTATGGAGAAACGCAGACATGGCACAAGACGCTGGTTCTCGCGTCATAAAAGGGGTGACACCACACACAGCATCAAGCGTAGCCTCAGAAATCACGTAGTTTTATTTCGGAGTAGGAAAAAAACTTACCAAAATCTAATATCTCATAAACAATTCATTTTTCGTGTGTCAAAGTTAATATATCATCATATAATGCGGATACAGCTTACTTGAAAGGCTTAAGAAATCATGGTATAGGCACTTTTATAACATTTTGTTATAGAATTTTATTGTTAAACTCAACTAATTCTCACGTGTAATATTTAGACATATTGATGAATTGCATAAGTAACCTTTTTTTAATGTCTTACAGTGGGGGCTTGTGACCCATGCTGGATTGATGGGAACTCCAGACTGATAACATATAGAAATGTAAGCACTGACATACAGCTTTAACAGTTTGAACTCATTTTGTCAGAGCAACCTGTCTGTATGGGTTACCTTCCGAGTGAGACAATATAACTGGTCCAACAGTACACAATCAGTGTAATGAGCGTCTTTTTTCCAGCAGGTTTTCAGTACTTCTATGAGCTATTCTATTCATTTGAAGATGAGCATATATTAAACCCTGATAATATCACTCACAAACAAGCACACAAATAGTTTACAAACGAAATACAAAAAGACTGGCTATATTCAGAAGTGCCTGGAACAACCCTAAGATGAAAAGAAATATAACCGCTCACCAAATCAAATTTGGATTGAGGGTTACTAGCCAACAGGGAGCAGTCAACAGCTATAAACAATGTCTTTGGAGAAGACCCTTACACCCAGGAAACCTTGAAAGCTGTTTGGCACGACATGGTGTACAACTCACCCAGTTGCAGGCAAGCTCTGAAGAAGCATTAATGCAGCCACAGTCAAACAATCTTTCACCTCCAGCAAGATGCCCACAATGCAAGTGCTGGAACAGTAAATCTAAGAGAAAATCTTGCTGTGTGTCACTGAGATTCAGAGCAGTTACAAAACTAACTGGGTTTTGATCAGATTCTTCCACACTTTTCAATTATTTTTGTTTCAAGGACATTCTTGACCTAATGTAATCTCTGACTTTGATCAGATGTGCTTTGTCAAGAAATAGCTCCACTATTATTACAATCTTGAGAAACATGTCATGGTTGAAAACGGACAGTAAATGTTTAAGATTTTATATCTTTGACATCTCTTTTGTTTTTATTTATGTAAAGTCATTTATTTCTTTATTATGGATTCTTACTTTACTTTAAACATACTTAATATTTGAGCAAATGTTTGTACAAGTACCAAAATGATATTTTCAAGTCTTGTTTATTTACATTGATGGAAAGTTACAATGGTGTGACTTGATAAACATTATGGAAACTGTATAATTCACCATTAAAATAATATTCATTGCAAAGAATCTTGAATTTGGTGTTTGAGTGCTTTGAGGACACTTAGGTTTCTCCCTGTCATCATAAATACTATAAAGTAATTTAGTTGTGTCGGGATCCGTCTTCCTCTGTCTTCCTGAGTGGGCAGAGTTCAGTTTCCTCACATACCTCATCCATTACTCAGCTGCTTCCAATGTGCTTCTTAGGCTACAGCATGTGAGTTCCTTACTGCTCCTTACTCTACTTGATGCCTGATTGTCTGTGTTTCTAGCAAGGTTAGTCACAGCCACCCTCAGCCTGTCTGCTCCAGACTCATTGGTTAGTCCAGTTCCAGAATTGCATCTACTTGGACCAGACTTTGATTGCACACACTTACCATAAAAGATTTAAACTTAATTCTCTTTTCCTTGGTCTGCTACATTGATCCTCAAGACTTGCGGTGGACCCTAACACTCCTTTTTAAAGAGTCCTCCAACTTATTTTGGTTTCATTGTATTGTTTTTAATTGATTTTTTTTTTTTTTAACAGTAAGAAGTGTTTTAAATGTAAATAATGTGATATCTTACCAGATGCACCATTGTCTACAGATTTTATTTTGATTAATTATATTTTTGCCTTCAAGGAATGACAGTTGATGTACATTTGTGTATCAGATTATTATTGTATTGTATAATTATTACTGTGCTGCGAGAGATGTGTTTAATGTTAGGATGATTGTCAGTGGAGCTGGCTGTCATTACAAGGAGTGGGGCTCATGTAGAAGTTTTTTTATGCTACTTTTTTTTTTATATATAGTTAATAAGAGTCACTGAAAATGTTTTTATGTTCTTGAGAATTTTAATTAGATAAATACTTGTTTCATCATATTCCAGGTAGCTGGAGTGTTTCTTTTATGCTGGCAGTATTATTCATCTGAGTGTGTGTTCCAGCAACGGTCCTTCATGCATTACTCGTTAAATTAATGACAGATCAAAAACTATTCCTTAATAGGTGACAAAAGGACCTTCCTGACATTATTTAGTTTTTATCCTGAATTGAAATGATTCAAATGTAGACGTACACATTAACTGCAGCTATTTTCTCTCTGTTTTAGCACTGAATCTGTGTTCATCTTTTTGTGGAAAAATGTGGTCGTAGTCTTCCGGCACATTCATTTCTGGTGCAGAAAATGTTCCTGAATATTGACTTCATAAACTCAGTTTCTTCAAATCCTGCTGCTTGAAACGGGCTCCTGGACAAATTTTGGAAGAACCATTCAGACTCTTTCACAAGATGTAAATAATGTAAAAGTGAAGCAACAGTATAATCGTAAAACAAGAATGAACTGCACCACTCCTTCATTATTACAACTTTTAACACAAATAACACTTCTTAAGTGCTGTTCAACAACTATTGCTCTAACACCAGAGCGATGACACACAGCAACTCACTGAAATGTGGTCTGATGAACTGTTAATGTGATTCACATTGCACCTCAATGTTTACCTCACAATCTATATGTGAAAAACACTTAAAAGCGTGCATACCTTGTTGCTGAAGTGTCCTCAGCAACTGTCTCACAGCATTTCTTGTCTGTACAAAAGTGGCAGAAAAACAACCCAGTCTCAGTGAAATGCGTACATGGGAATACCGTGCATAGTATACGCCAAACACAGTTTTTGCGTGCATATGATACGCAGTTGCAACCCATACGAAACAACAGCAGCGGCCTTTAGGTTTCGTTTTAATCACGTGGTCCGATGTTTAGGTTTATCCGGATCACGTGACTGATCACGTGACTTTTGAGCTTCTGTCTGTCCCAGCTAACAATATGGCGGTAGATCCACTCTTTTTCTGGTGTAAAATCCCTCAGAATAAAATATTTTGTGGACTAATCTTTATTTTGATAATATTTCTAGCGAGAAATGTGCCCGTTACTAGCACGACATGCATTTATTTTGGACACACAGTTCGTAGTTTGTCTGTTTTGCTTGACTTTTCGGGCTCAAAAATCCTACAGTAGCAACGTCTGGGCTGCACGGAACAATCACGGAACCGGGCGATCAGCAGGATTTGGGACCCGACCCGCATCGGTGCCGGGTCAAGGTTAGGGTAGGTTCGGAGAAACCGCCCGGAACCTTTTTTAATCGGGCCCCGAATGACTTCTGTAAAGCTAGAACGTGATCAGTCTGACTACTTCCGGTCCAGGAGACGGTCAAACGTGATCCCGAAACGAAGATGATCAAGCATAAAATAATGTTTCTTTAATTTCTGCCTCATAAACGAACACAAATGTCGGTTATTTTAAGTGACAATAAGATAGATAGATAGACAACTTTATTAATCCATTTGGGACATGCCCGCAGGGAAATTAAAGAATAACGAGTGATGCTTTCGGACTAAATAAAGAAAGAAAAACACAATTGTGTTATGTTTTGCCGTTCTTTTTATTTTATTATTATTATCATAATAATTATTATTATTAGTGGTAGTAGTAGCAGTATTAATCTATTATTATTAATAATAAATAATATTATAGTTATTATTATTATTAATAATAATAATGTTGTTGTTGTTATTATATTAATAATAAAGAAATAATAATAATTATTGAGCCATAAGATCAACAGACTCCAAGTTTTTATGATTCTTGAAAGCTGAAGGTGTCAAAAGAGAAATTTCTTTCAGGTGTGGTGCTGGAGGGAGTGGCTCCCATTGGCCCAAACCAGGTGGAGCCACCTTAAAAGCACCTGGAGGACCTCCAGCCCACGAGAATGGAGCTGGGCTGCAACCAGTCTCCACTGCAGCTCAGTGATCTTCTCCACCTGTTTTAGTTGTGTGAACACTTTATAGTTTGTTTGGTGTTCTGTTTTGGTTCCACTCTGTTTTTGGTGTTTGTGAGTTAGTTTTGTGTTAGTTTAAGTGAAGCTTTAGGGGTGAACTGCCATTTTCCTTTATTTCTTTACCTTTATGCTGCGCCCCTAACCCCTAGACCTAACGGGGCGTAACATAAATTGGGGGCTCGTCCGGGATCCACTTTGTTTTTTTTTTTTAAATTAATTGTGGGATCTGTTTTTTTGACACACTTGGCATTTGGATATTTGTTTGGTTAACAGTTTTTTCTTTATGGTCATTTGTGAAATTTACATTTGGTGAAGTCAGGGACTTCTTTTGGCTGTTAAACCTGAGAGCATTTTTGTATTTGGGCAGGAAGCGTGTCTACCATCAGGTTGATCTCGGCTGGTTGGACTCAGTTGGAGGTGGTGGGGTGACAGTGTGGGAGCGGAGGCTGCTGCACTTGTTGCCAATGCCACTGACTCCGATCGGGCGGAGGCAGGGGTGGAGGCTCCTGCACCTGTGGCCGATAAAGGGGCACACCCAACTGAATGGTCCAGACCAGGCTGACCTGGAGGATGTGACGCCACTTCCTTGCTCATCAAACCCGTGCAAGTATTCATTTGGTTTTTCTGTTTTCAAGAATCTGGAAGATTCGTAATTTTGGTGCATTGTGTTATAATCAATTACATGTGTGGAGTTGGTGGCTCCAAAAATCTGTTCACTGCTCTCCTTCTCTCATTCAAAACGGGAAAATGTTACTAGGATGGTAACATTTTCAATACATTTGTGAATCTGTTACCTGAAGACTATTGTCAGGGGTTCTTTTTTATTACTATGTGGAAACCTGTTAACCAAACTTGTTTAGTTTTGTTTGTGTAGCACACAGTTTGTTTGCTAGCTTTGAGTTTTGTGTTGTGCTAGCGTTTGGGTTGGAGTGGCTACCGTTTTGTGTTTTGTGGGTCAAGCACTCCATATTTTGTGTGCCTCGCATTCATTGGTTAAACACCCTTTTGGGGGAAACTTCTTTAGGGGAAGAAGTTTTATTTTAAGTAGGGGGGTGTTACGGCGTGGCCGTATTTGGTTCTTTTCTGTGTTTTAGTCAGAGTGGGACATCTTTGTGTTTTGTGGATCTTTGTTTTGTGTGTCTGTCCTTTTGATTTCTTTCAGGTGTGGTGCTGGAGGGAGTGGCTCCCATTGGCCCAAACCAGGTGGAGCCACCTTAAAAGCACCTGGAGGACCTCCAGCCCACGAGAAGGGAGCTGGGCTGCAACCAGTCTCCACTGCAGCTCAGTGCTCTTCTCCACCTGTTTTAGTTGTGTGCACACTTTATAGTTTGTTTGGTGTTCTGTTTTGGTTCCACTCTGTTTTTGGTGTTTGTGAGTTAGTTTTGTGTTAGTTTAAGTGAAGCTGTAGGGGTGAACCGCCATTTTCTTTAGTAAATGTTTTCTCCTGTTTCTGTTAGTCCAGGGAGGTTAGTGTTTGTCATTCTTTTACTATTTATTTTGCAGGTAAGCTCCCTGGGTTGAGTTAATTGGGGTTTTGTTTGTTATTTTGGCCTGGGTTCACCCTGAAGCTTTTGGCTTCACTTTTGAGTTGTTCAGTGTTGTAAATAAATTTGTTATAATTTTATGGAGACATTTGTTTTTGTTACATTTTCCTTTATTTCTTTACCTTTATGCTGCGCCCCTAACCCCTAGACCTAATGGGGCGTAACAGGTGTATACTATGCGCGGTATTCCCACGTACGCATTTCACTGAGACTGGGTTGGTATTGAGCGTAGCCTTCATACATGTGCACAAACTCAATCAGTCAAAAATCTAAAAAGTTTTGATAGGTCTATCTAGCAAGGATTTAAAGACCGCAGCGCCTCCATCATTCTCTGTTGTTTTGCCCAACTTCCGTAAATGTAAACTTTTTACTTGTATTCAATCAGGTGTAATGATCAAACAAACACATTTAATAGTGAAGTCTCTTAATTTAAACTTAGACAACACTGTACTTCCTTTTTTTTTTTTTAGTAACTAATGAATTTGATCTTTTTTTTTTTTAAATTGACTTTATGATGCTTAGAAGAAACAAGCATTGCAGGTATAAATAATGTTGCTTTGTAAGAAACGTTTTTGAAAATATTCCGTTGGCAAAATTATTGTTATTTTTCTTCCAAAACAAAAAGTACATTGTTAGATTGGGGTTACTTTTCGAATGATAACTTTGTTTAATTAACAAAGAAAAGTGACTTGTAAAACAAAGCTAGGTAATAAAAAAAATCTTGGAAGCGGTCACAGGAGTCCATGTGACAGGCTATACTTTCCCAAACCCAACACATTCTCTGACACATTGGCAAAGCATGGCATGAAGTTCTCCTTCTTCGGTTACTCCTCTTGGCAAGAACAAAACCAATGCACAAGTTGATGAGTATGGCAGGCGGCGTTGTCCATCTTCTTGAGTGAAGAAGTCCACACTTGGCTTGGAAGAGAAACCAAGTGTAGGAACTTCATCTGCTCCTGTGATGAGTACCAGAAGGTCTTCGTAGCTCAGATCTGAAGATTTGTCTGCCTGGTAATAAAAAATATCAATACAAGCATAAGTAAGGCATAATGCCAGACAAGGAGTGCATTACAAGAAAGAAGCATGCACTGTGGATGCCTGAACCATACAACGCAAAGCAAAAATAAGGCACTGACATACAGAGCATTAGTTTTATGTGATCCACATTTCGAAGGCCATTATCCCGCTTATTCCATGATCACTTACAAAATAAATAAGGCCTTGTCCACACGTAGGCGGGTATTTCTACAAACACATATCTGCGGATCTCCGTTTTATACAAACTGTTGCGTCCACACATGATCGTTTTAAAAATAATTCTATCCACATGTCCCCGCATACTTGCACTCCTGGACGCGGTTATGAGCTTGTCAGAACAGTATTTGGCAGTGTTTTCCTAAAAGTAAGTGTAAATCTATCGCGTATTTTGCGTTCTGGTCGGACCCAAAATCTTCAAGATTCACGTTATTCTCTGATTTAGGCATCCTTGGAGGAGGGAAGGGTACTGATCTCAATAGCTAGCTTCACTGATAAAGCCCGGTGACACATGCCTGTCTGTTGACAGTCCAACGCGCGTCATTGACGAGAGAACAACTGTGCAGAGGTTTTTAAATAAATAAACATTCTAATTAGTAATAAGCTGTTGGACCTTGTTTTCTGTTTGAAAACACAGGAAAAGGTTGATTAAAGTTTATCAGAGCACTTACGAAAAATATATATATTTTTTAAATAAAAAATAAGAAGGAAAAAAAGTTGTCTGCACTCGCGCGTTTTTCCTCAAAGGAGACTTCTGCGTCTTACTCAGACTCCAAGCTGCAAAAGAGCAGATGAAGCCATGAAGAATCTTTGGTGATTTTATTATAGAGGATCTTTATGATTCTGTATGACACGCAAATTTATAAGATCTGTGAAACTGCTGGATCTCTCGATGCGCCGCTGTGCTGCGCTCAGGACAGACGCATACAAAGAGGGCATCTATATCCAAAAAAGTTTCCATTACAGTTTTGCGAAAAAAAGTATTTTTTGATACTCCCCAAATACCATCTCCTCTAAGCTGAAGGAATGTATTACTCATACTGCTTTGTAAACCATGTATTACATTAGGCTGCAAAGTGCTTGTCATATACATAGGATGTGGTCAGAGACAGGTGCAACAACAGGAAAGAGCAGAAAAGAATTCGTTGACATATGATGAGTACTTGCAGATTGCATGAATCTGATTGGATGACAGCTTTGCATATTGCATGTATCAATAAAACCAACCTGTCGCGGAAGAACAACTGAGACCAGTGACCAGAGAGAGCCTTGGTTGCTATGTGACTGGTTCTCCGTCTCCCTCGCGAAGGTGAAACTGAAAAATGCCCTTTGTTTGAACTTTCTGTGTGCAAACTCTAACTGACTTTTATCTTCTGATTCCTGACTCCAGACCCACACACGAAGCAGAATCTTGGATTTCTCGCTTCAACACAATTGGCGCCCAACGTGGGGCTGGGGAAGAAGGAACGGGAATTGAACGCGAACCGGGAACGAACGGACTAAGGACACAGCGCGCGCCAAACATAATTAAAGGTAAGGCAGTACCTTTTTCATAAAAACTGCTGATTGAAGACGCTAAATTACTTCGTGTCTTGGTCTAAGTAAATTCTGTGTTCACAAATGAATTAAAGGCATAAAATAGTGAGTCTGAAACGTAATGAATGATTTTAAGTAAAATATTGTTTGAGTCTGGGACTCGCCTAGATTGTGACGGATCAAATAGTTGTTTGACGAAACTTCTATAGAAGTCAGGTGAAAAAACCTGGGGAATTGAGGCACCCCCTAATATCATAGGATCTGGGATCCTCGGACCATTGTTCTGGTGAGTCTGGGACTCAGGGTCAGGGGACCCGCACGAATAATCGAACGAAAAATCGAAGTCTGGGACTAGCGGTCAGGGGATCCGCAAGAACTATGTAGATCTGGGATCTATTTATGTGTGGTTTGGAACCCTGAGACGTCGATCTCTAAAACGGACCTTGGTTTGGAACCAAGTAGAAAAAGACTAGATATAATAGGATAACAACGGAATGAATGTTGGGCAGAATGAAAATTTTCTGAGGAAGATTGGATTTCTGTTCCAAATAACACATCATAAATTTCTGGTGTCTCAATCAGAGTTTTAAGTACCTGATTGACCGGATCAAATGTTCGGGACATAGCGTGCCATACAATTTGGTTGGCCAGAAATAAGAATAGACAGTTTAGGACGAGGTACATTTAGAATAATTTTATAAGTGAAGTCCATCCAAGCCCGGCGGGACCTGTCACAGGTAGATCCTGATAAGTACATCACACATAAGGCCCATGAACAAAATGACCATGAGCAGAGGATGTCTGCAAGAGTGGAAATGAAATAACCGTGAGTGGACATTAGGTCACTGGACGGATGCACACACGTAGGTGTGTGAATGAGAAATAGGTGTGATTGATTGTTCTGAGGATCATTTGAAACCGGACGCAGTCCGGACCCAGAACAACTGTATTTTTCTGTGTAAAGGAGCGATCGGAATTGAAAAGTTGGTACACTTATGACAGCTGTGTCCGCAGGGATACATATTCCTGTAGAAGCCTGATACAGTCGATGTTCATAAGGTACACAGTGACTGATCGCCGATCCTCCCCAAAAATCTAAGTGAATTTTTATAAGGTGAAATTGTGGTGTAAGACCTCAGGGAGGCACAATGGAAGGTGAATTTGACCGTGAAACTCATGATGACGGGTGGGGCCCGAACGGAGTATTTCTAACTATTAAAGAACAATTAGCAGTATTAGGAAAGGCGATTAGAAAAGTTCATGATGAAAAGGAAGCCGTAAAATTAATGACAGGAATGGCAGATCAGGTGTCCAAGAGGTGGACTGAAAATGACCAGGTGAAACGGGTGTCTTTAGGAGAATGGTTTAAATTCAAGGCTGAGGAGGCCAGAAACGAGGGAGAAAAGTGTGACAAGGAAGCAGAAGCAGCTTCGTGGATTAAGAAGGGGAAATTAAAAGATAAATGTAAGAACGCTTCGCAGAAAGTAAAATATTGGGAACAATGGTTTATGTGGTGGTCAGGTTCAAAGCCAGAGATGATGGAACCAGTGAAAAATAAACAGAGACAGCCTCCTCCTTATTCTGCAGCTAGCCTCTATCCCATTCTCGAAGTTCAGAGGGGGGTACTTAAAGTAGATGGACTAGAAATATCTGGGGGTGAAGTCGGACAGGTTTTGTTCAATCCAGTGAGCCCAACAGCTCCTTTGTCAAACATAGACAGAGAGGAGCACCTGGTAGATCCGTTTGCTGACAGAAAAAATAGAGAACAGCCAACACGGGGTAATACAGGGGTTCTTAGCTCCAAATCACAGGAAAATGCTGGGAGAAGATGTAGAGGAGAAGTTGAGATGGCTTTGGATGGGAATTGGATTACAACCGATCAGTGGGAAGAAGAGAATTACAGAAAAGAAACTAAAGAAAAGGGAAAAAGCAGAAAAGAGCGTGTTGAGTTTTGCATGAAACACAGCGGCGCTTCAACTCCCCCACACGCAACACCTTGCAGCTCAACAGGAAGCAGAGCTGCGAGTGTGTGCGAGCAGCCAGATGACAGGAAATCCCCTCTTAATGCAGAATGTGACTCAGCCAACTCTGACACTCCACACAAACCGTCATATGAAATGTTATCTAGGTCAGGCAGACGTCTGCAGCAGCCCTTACTGCAAACAGGACAGGGTGACATAAAATATAAGCCATATAACCTAGGTGATTTAACCACACTGTGTGACAAACTTCCTCCTGTAACCGAGGGAGCAGGCCCGTGGTTGCAAGCATTCAGCAGGTTCACCACAGGCACCACATTGGCCTTAGGAGACTATCGAGCAGTAGCTTCACGTTGTATGACTTCCTCTGCGGCCAGGGAGGTCGAACAGACAGCAGATACGATCAATGAACCGGATGACACACTTTTCAGCGATCACAGTTTTTGGATCGGAAAAGCGCTTAGAGAAAAGTTTCCACTACCAACGGAGCTAGTATCCCTAAATTTACCTGGGATCCCTTGAAAACGCCACGTCAGTTTTTGGAGGAGTGCAAAACTATGTGGGAAAATCAGACAGGGATTAATCCTAACCGAGACACACCCCAAAGAGAATGGTACAGGAGCGCTCTGTTAGAAGGAGCTCCCACTGCAGTACAAAACGCCATGAAAGAAAACCCAGACCTCCCAGGTGCCGACTCCACTGTGTGGGACAGACATTTTATTCATCACCTGACTCGCGCACGGGACGAAAAGACTAAAGCAGATGACCAGATAAAAGACCTTCAGACTCAATTACTTAAAATGCAGATAGCAGAGGCACGCCAAAAGGGGGTGCATAAAGAGAAGATAAGAAAACTGCAAAAATAATGTATGAGGGCCCTGGAGGTAGCAGCGCACCCGCTGCCACTCCATTACCTCCGCCACCTTTACAGTACGCACAGCAGGGGTCTATGGGGATGGGACAGCCAGGCCCGGGGAGGGCTCAGTGGGGACCACAGATGGATAGGGGCAATGATGTTTGCTTCCTCTGTGGAAGTCTTGGACATTGGACACGCAACTGTCCATATGGAGCAGGACGACCCAGCCGCCCGTTCAGAGGACGAGGAAATGGTAGAGGGCCTCCCCGAGGGAGACCGATGATGAGAGGCAGAGGTCCAGCTCGCCAGATGCCTACAGGACAGTGGGATGGCCCAAATGCTTGGGATCCCTCCCACCAATGACGCTCCCCACCGAGCACTCGAAGCAGGGGCACGGCAGACCCCATGCTGCTTCTGGACATTGAGGGTCAGCGCAAACCTTTCCAGGTGGACACAGGGGACACATGGTCCACCCTGAATATTGTAAACCCAGCTGCTCTCTCTACACGCACAACATCCATGGTGGGCTTCTCGGGGGAAGAACAGACTCTGCCTTTCACAAAACCTTTGCAGACCGCGCTGGGTCCGCAAACTGTTGACCACCAGTTTCTATTCTCTTCCGCTGTACCGGTCAACCTCATGGGTCGAGATTTGCTGATGAAATTCGGAGCCACCATACTGTGTGGTGCTGATGGACTACAAGTGACTCTTAAAAATGGCACCTCACATACCTGCTCAGCCAAACAGAGTTCAAGCTCCGGTGTTTACCTGTTGGACCCTCTACCAGAAAAGCACGTGGACATTTACTGGGACTACTGCAACCAGAGACCCCACAGGGGAGCGGCGTGTTGTCCTCTTATCTGTCTTGGAAACCCTGGGTCTCCACCCTGGGGCCTTATGTTTCACCTCGTGACCCCTTACATGTAACTTTGTACTATGACAGAACAGAAGATGACACCTACAAACACGCTTTCCAGACTGACATAGAAGGTGACACATGGACTATTAGAACAGGAGACTTGTTTATCGCACCTGACTCTCAGTGGAACACACCCATACTTCCTGTAGAAAAAAAGAATACTGGTAAATATCGCATGCCGCATGACCTCAGAGCCGTTAACGAAGTGCTATTAACCCCCCTGTTCCAGTGCCTAATCCATACGTCGCTCTAACTAACATCTCACCTTCTCATTGCTGGTTTAGCTGTATAGATCTAGCCAACGCTTTTTTCTCACTCCCACTGCATCCACGCTGTAGAGACATCTTTGCTTTCACATATCAGGGTGTGCAAATGAGATACACCCGCCTACCACAGGGTTTTGCGCTCTCTCCAGGAATCTTTAACCAAATCCTGAAAGAATCTCTATCCACATGCGAGCTGCCTCAAAACGCCACCCTCATCCAATATGTAGATGATCTCCTCATCGCTGCTCCAACAGTAGACGAGTGTTTAACTGCCACAGGCACAGTGTTATCACATCTGGCTACACACGGGTACAAAGTTAGCCGCGAAAAGTTGCAAATCTGTAGACGCCAAGTTGAGTTCCTGGGCCGCGTTATATCACAGTCAGGAACAAGCGTGTCCGCCACACATAGATCTGCTGTCCTTTCGCACCCTCAACCGCAGACAGTGAAAAGCATGTTGTCATTCCTGGGGCTGACTGGATATAGCAGATCCTACATCCCCAATTATGCCACGCTAACACGACCTCTACGTGACATGGTAAAGAACAGGGCATGCGAAACCTATCTGCTAAATTAAATTGGACCGTTGAAGCTGAGGAGGCCTTCACCACAGTGAAGCAGACCCCTCTCATCAGCAGCAGAACTCGCTACTACAGATTACACACAACCTTTTTTCTTGGATGTTTCTGAAACAGGAAATGAAGCTAACGGTGTCCTGTTTCAGAAAAAGGGGGGAGTAAAGAAGAGTGTTAATGTATCACGTTCACACACGAAGGAATAAACATGGCAGAAAATTCACCACAGGAACCCCACATGTGTGTACTGACCTCGTGGCAAAAGAAGATAAAGTCAGAGCAGACCTAGAAGCCACACCCATACCAGGAGCTGTGAACCTATATACAGAGGATGTTGTTTTTGCGATCCCATAGGAGGACTGAAGTCAGCATATGCAGTGGTAGAGAACAACAGGGCCATCTATTTACGGTAAAAACAGGAATACTAGAAGGATCAGGCTACATGACAGGAAGTATGATGGTGGAGAACTTCCTCTCTGAATGCACGGTGTGCAGGGAGCACAATGTAAAGCCAGGGGTAAAAGTACATCTGGGAATCTTCCCGGAAGTGACGCGCCCCTGGTAGAGAAATAATCATTGACTACACGGACATGATTGAACCAGTCAAAGGTTGCCGGTATCTGTTGGTGTGTGTGGACGCATTTTCAAGGTGGCCAGAAGCATGGCCAGCGAGAAAAGAGACAGCAAAACAGTGATTAAATGCTTGGTGAACGATTACATACCCAGACATGGTTTTCCTCGAAAAATCCGATCAGACAACGGCACACACTTCCGTGCAAAAGATCTGACAGAAGTGGAAAGATGTTTAGGGCTGAAGCATGCATATGGTACAGTTTATCACCCCCAGTCTCAAGGAAAGGTCGAAAAGAATATATCGAACCATCAAACCAAATTGGCAAAATCTTGTGCACAGACTAAATTAAACTGGGTTGATGCGTTACCTCTAGCTCTCATGTCAATTAGATGTTCTGTCTCCCGAGCCTATAATTACACACCCCATGAGCTCCATACAGGTCGTGTCTTCCCTGGACCACATGCGACCTGTCCAGGCCAGCAGATGCACGCCGCCAGACCAGCGTATCAGGTACACTATCACACTCACACACACTAACAAACTAGTCCAAGCTCTTTCCAGGTTGCCCAGACCAACCGCTGGTGAAAAGGGGAGAAAGGAGCAGACCCGGAGGTGCGTTGGGTGTTGCTGAAGGTGTTGAAAAGGAAGTGGAACGAACCCAGGTGGACCAGTCCGTTGAGGTGGTGGAGAGAACGTCTCACGCTGTCAGGTGGAGAGGAAAAGGAGAGCGCTGGTATCACTGGAGCCAGTGTACGCCTGCAGACGTCCCATCACGACCCCTGGATCAAATAAATCGAGTCCTGGAGCAGGAGGAGCTAGCAGGACCGCCCCTGCTTCACTCGTGAGGAGCATCAAGCAGAGAATGAGGGCATAATAATCCCCTTGGAGCAGGAGTAAAACGTGTGGCTCGAGAGCAGCTACACACACACACATAAAAAAAAAACATTGACATCGCTTGCATCCACAGGAACGAGGAAGGAGCAGCAAGGCAGGTGATCAACCGCGCAGATCACCTGGCCCACCGATCATCAATTCCAGTGCGTTGCGATCGAGCATAAGCTCTCGCCATTCGTTGGACTCAGGTGAGAGTTAATCCTCTCACTGAAGACATCAAGAACTGAACTCAAAAAAAAAAAAAAGGAGACACTGATATTGTAAAAAAAAAAAAGAAAAATACTTTGGAGTGTATGTGACCTTCTGTGCTTAACCTTTTCTTTTGCAGGTATATCAATTATTATGCCATTTGAAGTGTTGTTTCTATTAATTGTTTTCTCAATAGTTATGGTGACAGTGATTTTTTGGAGTTATTGTGAACTTCCTTCCAGCAGTGCCAGAATAAGGTAAAAATGTGGTTACAGATCTTTTATAAAAGGGGATCTCTTACAAACTCTGTGCTCCGCCGTACGCTGTGCTTATTAATAAATCACGCAGGCTGAATGCTTTTTGCTATTACATATATGATTTTTATATTGGGTTTTAATGATGATGGTGAAATATTCAAGTGGGTTTTAAGTTTTTTTTAGTTCAAGGTATTTCAGGGTATTTCTATATTTTTTAAGGTTTTGATTACTTACTTTACTTACTTACTTTGATGTGTCTTTTGTGTCACCATTTACTGAGTATATGATTTTGTGCTTTTTATGTGGTGTGTATTTCGGGTGAGTTGGTGAACCACATCTAGAATAGAACAAAGGGGCTCTCATATACTCTGCTGTGTGCGCTACGCTGTGCTTCTCAATAAAAACCGCAGGCTTCAGCTCATGCTCTTAGTATTAGTAAAATGAATTTTGGTGTCATTTTAAAGGTTATCAGGTTCACAAATTTTGGGGTTTCATTAGAAGATGTAATGTTATGTTTTTGATGGGTGGTTACATTTTGAAGTTTTTTGGCTATTTGGAGTTGGGATTGTTTTACTTTTTATATTTTACATTTTTTATCTTAATCTTGCTATTTGATGTTGGAATGTGTTTTCCATAGTTGAAATCTTAAATGATTTCAAAAGGGGAATGAAGGAATGTATTACTCATACTGCTTTGTAAACCATGTATTACATTAGGCTGCAAAGTGCTTGTCATATACATAGGATGTGGTCAGAGACAGGTGCAACAACAGGAAAGAGCAGAAAAGAATTCCGTTGACATATGATGAGTACTTGCAGATTGCATGAATCTGATTGGATGACAGCTTTTGCATATTGCATGTATCAATAAAACCAACCTGTCGCGGAAGAACAACTGAGACCAGTGACCAGAGAGAGCCTTGGTTGCTATGTGACTGGTTCTCCGTCTCCCTTCGCGAAGGTGAAACTGAAAATGCCCTTTGTTTGAACTTTCTGTGGTGCAAACTCTAACTGACTTTATCTTCTGAGATTCCTGACTCCAGACCCACACACGAAGCAGAATCTTGGATTTCTCGCTTCAACAAAGCGCAAAATTTTCTTTTTTTTGTTTGGAAAATTAGTTTTTTTCTGAAATTGTGGTGATTCCATTAGGAGAATTTATTATCAAAATTCCAATTTGCACATAACGGAAACGCACCTATATGACGTGTATGCATTAATTGTTGCAAAAAGTGGCGTTTAAAAACGCAAATCACCACTTATTCCTGTCCACACTCAGACGCATACGTTTTCAAAAACCTTCACTTTGGCCGGAGTTTTCCGAATGCACTGTTTTGGGTGACTTAAAACGCCGTTTTCATGTGAATGATGGGCCAAAACAGATAAAAATATATGCGTTTTAGCAGATACCCGGCAACGTGTGGACAGGGCCTGAATCTCCAATCAATTTGCACTACTTTAGTGTAATTTTTTTCTGTTTATATTTTTTTTAAGCGGACTTTGTGATATGTGGTGCACTACATTGTGACGGTAACATGTAAGCTGATTATCACAAAAGGTTAAATAAAACATCGAATCGTAGAGAAAAAGCTAACATCTTATTGCTTTTTTAAATCCAGCATATGAAGCAAAGCTTGTTTGGAAGAAGCCTGTGCAGTGATGTGTAACATTTCGGTCTGTATTTAAAATTTCAGTCAGAAAAAACACCTGACAAATGCCTAAAATTGTGTAAATTAACAGACTTATCAAAAAGTATCAAGAAGAGATATTTGCAGAATAGTTTACAGACAGCAGAACAGTCCACAAAGAGCAGAACAAGTACATGTTTGAATTTTTCAAATAAATCACAGTTATATTAGATAACTGTGCAGAACAGCTTTATCTGTATATTGCCAAAGTTACTGTAACACAAGAATAGGCAGGGGGAACTTGAAACTTCTGATTCATAAGTTTGGGGGATCACAAACTGTTGAAACCGTCTCCCTGTGTGTGTGAGGTGGGGGAGGGGAGAGATTAGCACCTGCAGTTGAGCACAATGACTCTGCAGATTTTTGCAGCACCTGGGTTTGCTCCGAACAAATGACCGCTGTTCCTGATCAGAATAATTCTTTCCATTTTGTAAACCTGAGACTTAGAGGAATTTAGAGATATGTGTTTTATTTGTGTCAAACTTAACATCTTTTTGTGAAACTGTTCTGAAGTGAGAGGAGGAAGACCTTCCTCTCAACTCCTCAAAATCCTATGTTAACGAATGGGATAACGCCAATTTTACATGCTTCAAACAAATGTCCATATCTTCAAAACTCCTTCAGATATCAAAATGATTGAACCCTTGTAAGAACCACAAGGCTTTCGACTATCATCTGTGTAAGTTGTTGAGACAAATAAAGTTTTAACAATATACAAGAAAAAAATGGTAAATTACTTAGTAGAGATTAGAGTAAAAACCTAAAAGTCTTTACTACCCAAAAATTAGTAAGGAAATACTTTTTTAGGTTTGAGCAGATGCCATTTTAAAAACATACATGATCACAGCATGTTTGTTATTAAAAAAAAACTACATTATATTGTTGATTAAGTTTAATTGTAATTACACCAAAACCTATACACGTCTAATTTTTATTCAATTTCATTTTTAATACATCAAAAATAATATAACTTGAACAAAAATGTTTTTTTATACTTTTCGGTAAATACATTGTTTTTTTAGTTTAAATGTGTCTTTTCGCAACTTAACCTTGATCATGTTTCTTTTATTTTGGTATGATTTATATTTCTACTTAACTTAAAGTTTTTCAATAGTGACTGACGTCTGAAATGGAAATTGGCCTTTAACCCAGACATGAATCAAATGCACCTATTTGTTTATAAATATTTTATAAATATAGATGATAAGATTGTGTTATTCATAAACTTTATAATTTTTTTAAATTTCAAGCAAGATGTGACTCATTAGGAAGGAATGAGAAATTGCTGAAATTCTTCTAAGTCTTTAAATCTTGTGAACTTCTGTTTTATGATAATTTTATTTTAGCAAAATTATGGCAGATTTCAGACAATTCCTTCCTTTTTTAAGGCAAGTTTGAAGTTAGCTAAAATGTTAACATTATGCTAGCATTTTCTTGCTAATTGATACATACTGTCATGGCAGCCCCTGCCTCTGTCCCTCCCACTGCTGCTGCTCATCAGGTCGATCACCTGCACCTGTCTGTCCTCCTACTTAAGTCTGCTTCCCTGCTCCAATCACTGCCGGAACGTCTTGCTATGCAGCGCAGCGCAGCGCAGCGCAGCGCAGCGCAGCGCAGCAGCCTTGCCTAAACTTCTGTTTCGCCATGCTCAGGAATTCAAGTTCGTGCTCTGCTTACCTGCCTGCCTCCAAGCCCTATGTTTCCCGCGACAACGCTGCCACTCAGCTGGGATCGTCTTCCTGTCTTCCACCACGCTTCAAACCCTGCTCAAGGCCAGTCAAAAGATCCTGTTGCCGCTATCTCCTCACGGATCACCTCTTTTAAGACTGCCACAAGACGTCAACAAAGTTAAGGACTATTCTTCTCTGCTCCTTCGTCTTTCTCTCTGACGGCACCCTCGTCTCCAGCCCCCCCTGTCGTCCGGCGGCGTTACTGCGCCAAACCTGGTTGACTCTCCACCTATCAGCAATAATAAATAGAAGTTCATTCCACTCCTGGGTCTGTCATTTTTGGGTGGTCTTGTCACTTGCCCTGACACATTTTTCCAGTTTGTTTTGGCTTATTTGGAGTCCATCTTAAATTTCAGGATTATTCAAGATTTATTTTATTATTATTTTTTTTTTGTCTAGTTTTAAAACCTTTACAGCTTTTTAGGCTAACTTGGAGTTAAGCTAACATTTCTGGCAAAATTAGACATTTTTCTTACTTTTTTATATTTTACATGTAGATAATATTTTTGCAAGTTTTCGGCTTCACATTCAGCTAACACTGGATTTATTGAACGTAATGAGATTATCTATCTAGTTAGAAATGTTAGCTAATTCTGAAAATGCTAACAAATATAATCAAATGGATTTTTTTATTTTATTTTTTATCATTATATATAGTACAATGAAAAAAGTGGGGTTTTTTTCTTTTTTTTTTTGGGGGGGGGGCAAATTAAAGACATAGTGATCATAATTTTTATATGTATTAGCAACTTACCGCTCAAATGTCATCTTCTCCGCCGAAAAGAGCTCCTGGTGGATCTCAACAAACTGTCGTCGTCCCTGTGAACAGACAGCTCTTGTTGTGCCATATTGAGAGCATTCAAAACACGGTTGATAACTATGTTTAAATTATTTTCTTGTGTAGCCTCCTCGGAGGCAACACTTGCCACGCTCGATGAAGTGGCCATTGCTGCTCTCTCACGCCATCCAGTGTATTGGAACTCGACTGGATGACCCCTCCCCCAAGGCATTACAAATCAAAAGTAACCGTTGGTCCCAGAGAGACAAAATTACATACTTCCATTTATAAAAAATAAAAATTTAAAGAGCTATGAATCATTGCATTATTCAGAATAACAACTTTTACTCTGACACATCTTTCTTAACAAGTTATTGCCAAATCTATTTTTTCAAAAACTGATTCTAGTTGTAATTTGACCAATAAGGTGTTTCAATATAAGCATGTTTACCACTGGCTCCTACATATCTTGAATACTGAATTTTAATTTAATTTAAAATATAATTGTATTTTGATCAATAATTTGATCTTTTCATGTTGGGTCATTGTCTGTATAGTTTTTTGGCTCTCTATCTTTCCCCTTGTTGAACTCATAAGAAAAATGATGAAAGCGGCAATCATCTTCAGCCACTGTGGCATATTTATTTGCACCAACACCTTCTTCAGATAGTTTCCAAAGTCATTTTTCAATTTAGTGGATGCTACAAAGAAGACTTTTTATATTTTCATACTAAAAGCATTTATAAAGACATGGCTAACTGTTACCTTTGATATTAAATGTTGTTCAAATATGCTGAAACACTTTTTAAGCTTGAAATCAGAGGTTTTACTCCATACTGGATATTGTATCCTACTAGTACACTCTGCAGTACCTAAAACCACAAAAATATTTACTTGATATAATCTATTTTATTCCTCATGGGCAGATTTTTGATGTAGCAAATCAGTGTTTGAGTGATTTTTTTCTCAGTCTGATATCATTTAACCGATTATTCTGACAGCATCTGAATGCAGCATAGAGCACCTGACTGAGGACCGTTGCAGTACGTAACATTTCCTGCAAATTTTCCACTGTTCGATGCTGTTGTGCCCGCCATTTATTTGGAGTACAGGAGATGAGAAACGGAGGGAGACAGGACGACTGAGGCTGGTGAGTATGTGACTACGTTTCACTCTAAGGAAGCTTTTGATTAAAAGTCAGCACTCATACCAGAGTTTTTACAGCAGTGGGATTAAAAAAGAAAAAAACGTGTTCATAGCTAAACTTAGTGGTAATGTTTAGACACATGTTGCTCGCATTTAACATATAGCATTTTATCGGAAATTTTCTCTTCGAAGACACACAGTAAATTAGCCGTCGGCACCGGTGGCTGCCCCGCCAGATGAGGACGTCGTGGGACTCGAGACGGAAAAAAAGACGGAATACCTGAATCCGACTTAATCTGGTGAGCAACCGACCGCGGTTTTCTCTGTCGTAAATTTGACCTACAGTTTGCATTGACAGTTAAAGCAGTGGGGGGAAATATATTTTCATTAGCTAACGTTGAACGCACATGGTCATTTTATATTTGTCCGGCAGTGTAAACCAACTTCCAGTTTTGTGGCTGGTTGAAAATGTTGTTTTAAAATATATTTGAAGTTCCTGTTTCTCACCATTGGGAATATTTGCTCTTGCTTCGCTAATTGTGTATTTTTATTGTATATATATATATATATATATATGTAATTGGCTAATAATTGTTGGTACGTTACCTGTGAAATATTAAATGTATTCATGTAACCAAGCTGTGAAATTGCAGTGTGCATGTGACCTTCTATATATCCAAAAAGTAACGTACATTTTTATGGAGCTAAATTTGGGCCAATATTATTTAAAACCGAAATAAAATATTTTGAAAGAAATATTCATGTTTAGCTGAAAAAATATGTTTCCAAGCTCAAAATTTCAGTGTCAAATCATTTTTTCAGTTTCAAATCTTTTTTTTCCCCTCAGTAGGTTCCCATTACTGCCCAACTAAGTTACATAACAGTTGATAAAACCCCCTAGGAGATATTTTCGTAGCTGGGACTAAAAGTGCTTTTTTTAACGTTTCAGGATGTCTGCCTTTTCCCAAGGTCAAACGTCAATCAAACTTCTGGGGTGTTTGTAGACTCTGGCTATGAACATGTTTATGAAGTTTCGTGAATATTGGACAAACAAAAGTGTTGTTTTCCCATGTTGTTGAAAAACGCCATTTCTCAGTTTTTACTGCCAGATTGGCGCCAAGGCGTGGGTCGTGTGACCATTCCATAATAATTTCAAATGTTCCCGGGGTTATCCCCGACATAGGTCATTGGCTGTTTAATGTGTTTTACGAAATATGGTTTTTGTCTTCCCATAAGCGAATATCGGACCATTCATTTTTTTTGCGGAAACACTCGCCATGATATCATCGTTTTAGGCGGGGTGATGCACACTATGCCAAAAATTCATTTTCAATTTTTCCTAGGCGTGGTCCGATTTTGAGGTACTTTTCGTTTATGTGGCGGGGGTGTAATTTTCGTTCAAAGGCGCAGAAAGTTTACAATTTTTTACTCTAAGCAAAAACAACATGGTCCTTGCAGTCAGTAGACTGCTGCTGCGGGCCATAAATATGACTACAGTATTTTCACGACCAAAGGGCCCACTGAGTGATAAGGCGCAGTTTGAGTTTTTGGTGCTTTTTCTGTATTTAACAAATGCATAAGGCGCTCTTGACTATGAGGCGCGGGCATGGTAAAACTAGGGTTGGTCACTGAAGTTTGATTCCAAGCAGAAACAGTTCTGATTTACGCGGCTCTCCTGAAGCCGAAACGAGCTGCTGCAAGCAGAGCAGCAGTTCATTAAAGGTCTATTGGTCTTTGGACATGTCAATCATTTCTACTTTCTTAAGTACTGTGAAGTTTTAGCCAATCCCTTTACTTATCCTGACATAGTGGGCGGGTTCATATAAAAACTCTGTTCAGGCGAACACGAGACGAGAGCGCGTGCTGCGTAGTGCTTGAAAGTCAGACTTCATTTCACAGCAGATCACAGAGTTCCACAGGAACTCAACCTTCAGCACGGGCTGTTTTCAGTGACCCGATCGGAATTAAAGAAGTACAATAGAATCCATTCCGACTTTCTTTGTCCTATTGGTGCGGCGACTCTGTCTGCAGACAGCCTCCCTTCACACGCCGGGGGAGAGAGAGGTGCTGCAGGGAGCGGGCAGCAACCTGCTTAACTCCCCTGATCTGTGATGTTTGATTTATTTTATTATAAATAAAAAAACGTCCCTTATGCTCCTCGTCTCAGGTTAATGCGGGACAGCCTTCATCCCAGTCACAGAAACAGCTGAAGCCCCCCCCCCCTCCCGGCCAGACGCATGATTAGCGAGTAAGAATGGGGAGAGAGCAATAGTGGTTGAAGGAACGAGCGGGACGGGCCGCTGCGCGCGGCAGAGGAGTCGCAAACTCAGTGCTCCAAGGTGGAAAAAATTAATGTTTTCCTATTTCTGTTATATTACGGTGGTTGGAACTGCCTAAAACCAACGAATCAGTGCTCCCTGCAGGTGCACGCATTCAGCCGACAGACGGACAGCGGACCGCGGGTCTGGGTTCGACGCCCACCGGGGCGGCCGCTCTGCCTCCCGCGGACGAGAGGGTCTGCTGCTGTGATGGTGGGCTACACGCGCGAACACGGAGTGCACTTCCCTGTTTTCCACAGTGAGGAAGTGAAAGTTTCTTCGTGCGCTCCTCCACCTGCTCCACTGACAGGTGAAAGCTTGCGCGAGGCAGAGCGGCTGCGAGGAAAAGATCCGAGCTGAAGTACCGATCTATATGCAGACAGAACCCTGCTTTTAATGTAACATAGCATGGTTTGAGAGACCGGTAACAACAGTAACCGGTCCAAACACTGCACTAAAAGAAAAGTGCAGGAAATTTTAATAAATGGAGGGGAAATAAATATGGACACTGACTTTTTAGAAAACAATGATCATATAAAACTAACTGGCTGAAAGTTCACAGGTTGCCTCAATAATAACAAATTATCTGACATAAAATGTAAAATTAATTAGAACTAATTTGAACAATTGGATTTTTTAATTTCTGCTTGTGGGGAGAAGCGAGGAAGCACGGACACGCACAGACACGCGCTCCCTCACTCCGTCCCACACTTCACCATTCAACGTTCTTATGTCATCCGCCTTACAAAAAAAAATAATACAATAGCTCTATAAGGTGTGCCGCACATTTTGGAGAAAATGTTAGACTTTTAGGTGCACCTTATGGTCGTGAAAATATATAAGGAATGTGGGCATGGTTAGCAAATAACCTCGGTTGCTAAGGAAATCCAAAATTTACTTTGGCCGATCCTTATGATATTGACGTCAAACTGTTCAGTGACCTCAGACAAAGAAAACATAAAATGGTTGCTTGGGAGATAAAAACAACAGAAAAGCCGCCATTTTGAAAAGTGTTTAATAAACGCTCGTATTTCTATGCATTGCTATGAGACTTTAATATGTTGATCGTAGGCTTAAGCTGTAAAAGGCATAGTAACATAGAATATGAACATATAAGGAATGTGGGCGTGGTTAACAAATAACCTACGTTGCTAAGGAAATCCAAAATTTACTGTTGCTGATCTTTATGATATTGATGTCAAACTGTTTTTTGACCTCAGCCGAACAAAACATAAATTGGTTGCTATGTAGGTAAAACCAACAGCAAAGCCACCATTTTGAAAGAAGTGTTTTCTATCATTTTGTCACACACATCTCAGACCTGCTTTACAGAAACAGAATTATCTTATCTTATGCAATTAATTCTTCTCAACCTCTGAAAACATTCAATTCATTTCAACAAAAGACCCTCAAAATCTCATTACTGCCTTATTTTTAACACGGAATTGTATAAAGTACAACTAAATTATAATTTACAGAATGAAGATCCAAATCCAACAGCTGTCCAATAAATGTTTTCCAGTCAGCCCAAGACTTTTCAAAGACTGTAATGTCTATTAATGGATGTGGTCCAGAGGGACATCTATTTGTATCTTTGAAAAGAATGTATCAACAAATTTGGGGGTGTGAGATGTAGAACATAATAAGCCATAAGGTACAAAGCAACTTCAAAAACCCTCTTGTTAGGGATTGTAGTTACGGGTACATCTCCAGTAGCTAGCAGATGTACTGACAGAGAGGACTGGACAAGAAGGAGGACGCTTTTTCAAAGTAGCCATTGGGGTCTTAGAAGACTCTAGAACTCTAGAAGATGCAGCAGTGCTTACTTTGGGCCAAAGAAAACAAAAAAAAAATGTAAAACAAAAAAAAAAAAACATATGCTGTGAATCTCTTTAATACATGGTTGGGCTTTCCTTTTCTTTCAGAACATCACTTACTCTTCTTGCTCAACAGTTAAGGTCAATGACTTGTCGGACTTCTTCTCGGTTGGGTTTTGGCTTCCTCTGGGTTTTGGCTTTAACAAAAAGGGGGGAAAAAAATGTTTTGATGTAGTGTCTCCCAGTGTTTCAAAAAAGTAATACTAACACTTGAGAATTTTAATTTAATTCTCCTCAGCCCTTTTATTCTCAAAAGTCCAGGCCATTTCTATACGGTGTAGCAATAGCGATAGATAGATAAGATAGATAAGAGAGAGACATGGAGAGATATCATCAGTATAAACAGGGACATTAAAATAATTTCTTAAAAACATTCATACTGTACGGAACAGCTATAAGAGGAAACTTTGGCAGAATTGGACAATTTTCACTGTAACCCTTCCGTTCTCCTTAGCTTGTTTACATTAAAAGTGGGGTCATCTGGACACCACAGGACAGTGCGTTGAACTTTTTTTTTTCACTGATTTCGGAGTTTCACTAATGTCCATGGCAGACATAAAATCCTGTCCCCCTTCGTCCACATTTGTCATGGAAGAAATCGCATAACAATATGTGGTTGGAGCCATCTGGACCCCAAGGAGAGCGGAAGGGTTTTAATGATGTAATTGTGCTTCAAAAATGAAATGATTACTCACTGGAAAAGTTTTTGGATTGATCATATTTCTGTGAGATTATGTTCCCTATTGTCATAATTTATTGATTAATCTGAATCTCAAAATAAATCTTTCTACAAAAGTTGAGGTACGTGAATTGAGCCTGGAGATCTTGTTTTTATAGCTAAATTTGGGTGTCAAATTTACTGTATGATTTTAAAAAAATGTCTAATGAAGTATCTCATTATGCATACAAAGACAACAGTTTTGTGACGATATAGCTAATTCAGAAATAAAATACATTTCTTCTTTTTCGCCCTGGTTAGCGTGGTATTGCAGAACTAGCATACATCATTGCAGATCGGCAGATTGAATTCGGCTTGGATTACTTTTGGGCTATAGTGTTATAAGGGATGCCCAACTGCTATTGTTAAATTTAGCCACTAGTAAAATAAAATGTCTGTTTCTTGAAAAAAAGCCATATTTTTCCCTATTCTGATGCATGGTTTGAGCTACAGTAGATACTCTTGACCAGGAGTGTCAAACTTTAGGCATTAAGAGTTGATGTACAACATATTTTCAAACCAACCTTGTCATTGAAGCTCCTTATTGGCCAACACTACCAATTCAGGTAATCAGCAGAAGGTAATGCAGGATTTTAGGAAAACCAGCTAAAGACCCACCCTCTAAACCTGAAGTTTACACCTTTGATCTTAACCATATCTTCATGCATAAGTGCATTAAGTTGCTGCCCTATGATAGTGTAAGTGTAAATTTGCATGAACGAGCAGTTGTTCAGTTGCAATTAAACAAATGAAGAGTGACTGTATATGTACACAATTATTGTTCTGTAGGAAAACATTTTATACTTCAAGGCCTTTACCTTTAATAACCCCTTCCGCTCTCCTTGGGGTCCAGATGGCTCCAACTACATATTGTTATGTGATTTCTTCCATGACAAATGTGGACGAAGGGGGACAGGATTTTACGTCTGTCATGGACATTAGTGAAACTCCGAAATCAGTGAAAGAAAAAAGTTCAGCGCTCTGTCCTGTGGTGTCCAGATGACCCCACTTTTAATGTAAACAAGCTAAGGAGAACGGAAGGGTTACGACATGTGCTCTTGTTTGTTGGTCACAGGGCCCAAGTAATGCAGAATTAAGAAGTGGTATTATGACAAACAATGCTATATAAATAGATGTGGACACCTGGACTTAGGAGGTTGTCAAGTGGAGCAAAATCTTTGGTTTCACATAAAAAGGCGATTGCAGGAACAGCAGCAGCTTCCTCCACAGATCTGATACTTAAGGAAAAAAATGTGTCAGGTCGTTAGAATCTTCATACAAAAAATGTTTTATACAAAAAATATACATTTTAGATTAGACACATTTAATTTTGTTATATTTAATTTCGAGAAAAATCTGCAAAGCAACATAGATTGATCTTTCATGTCAAAGTAAAATACTTTTCAAGGACACTGCAGGGAGTTGAACCCCATCTAGCTGAAGCCAGAGTACCAACTACCAGTTCCTTGGTCATGTGTTTCCCCTGGGCTGATTGGCACTCCTCCCTGACGGGCTACACCTGTGTCCTTTGTTTTTTTTTCACTCCCCTTTCTGTATATAATGGGTTCCTCCCCCTCACTTCCTTGGAGGTTTGTCACGTCACCTTTACCCACTAATCTTGTCTCCCATTCCAGGTTCTTGTGTGGTTTTTGTGGAGGTTGGCCTTTGTTAGTTATGGACTTTGATCTTAGTGACTGTTCCTGTTTTTCCAGCCTTGTGCGCTTCCTTCGTTTTGGATTTTGTTATTAAAAGACACTTTGATTTGGAGCACGCAGCTGTCCTGCAATTGTGTCCGCACACCAAAGCCTGACAACCTTTTGCTTTTTTGACTGAGCACGGAAGGCAAAGCAAAACCCGTACTCAACCAGCATGTGACTTACAGATTGTTAAATCTATTTAGACTAATTATTGACAGTAAAAAAAGAATCACACATTACAACTTGTTGTTTTTGTGTCACATGCTTGTTGAAACACAGTAAAAGAAACCGAACATTTCATAACACATGAACATTTACAAGGTAAAATGACTTTTTTTTTTATTTTTTTGATGAAATTTTAAAATGAACGCATGCATGCATTAAACAGAAAAACTCTAAAACCTTCTAATTATGAGAAAAACTGCACTTGGACCACCATCATACGTCATCAAGATGGCAACCTTCTCTCAGACCAGTCATATCTTCCCTAAACAGAAACCTCAGTGTAAAACAAATGAATGCAAAAAAAGAAACGCCACACAGCCTTCAAGTCAGGAGACATTACACAGTATAACACGCTTGATATAACAGTATTTAGACGACAAGCATCCCTGCAGTATTCAGACGACAACCGTCCCTGGCCTCATCAGGGGAGAAAAAGAGTTGGAATAAACACCAGGCTGTCTCCAGCAGAGAACTTCACCCCTCATGCTGCACTGAATGAACAAAAGATCCCCTCGTGGTCACTGAAGTAAATTTTACTGACCACAGCCTTTACACTAAATTTGTCTGTTTTAACATAGACATCATTAATAATCGTTTCCCCCTCTCTGTTGTGGAAGAAGTGACATGCTGAATGAAACCTCGGTGTGTCATTAAGTTACAAATTGAAGAGGACTTCAGGATGTCGTCATTAAAATCTCCCCTCACCACAATTGTTGTACTTTTAGTCTCAAGCCAAATCACCAAATCCTGTAGGTGGGACCTAAACAGCACTACAGGGTAGGAGGGGGGGGCGATAAACTACTGCTATGGCCAAATCTTGAGCCAGATTCCTGTAAACGACACTCCAAATTAAGGTCTGACTTCTCCAAAATCTCATAGTCTCCGTCCACACAGTAGATACCAACACCACCATGTTGCTGACCCCTCAGCCCAACCAATGCTGGGTTGGTACCACTGTAAGATAGCCCTCGTGGACGGCTGTGGAAACTATAGCCGTCAATTTGGACAGCGTGTAAATAAGAATTAGGGGTCAGCCATGTCTCTGTCACAGCAATGCAGTTAAGCTGCAGCTGCTGTGTGCAGTGGGCCAGATAAGAGACATGTCTGGTCAGTCCCTGAACATTCAGCAGGAAAACATTGAAAGAAGATGGATCACATCTTCTATCATCAGTCAGGAGGGGGGGGGCATCTTCTCCAGAGCAGCCTTTACATGTTTATTGCAATAAATAGCCTTTTCCTTAAAATCACAAATAATTAATCCTTGAATCGTCCGAACTCGACTAACAGCAACATAAACCTGGCCGGCGGAAAAGATCTTTTTAAACGACACCACTGCGTCATCAACAGTCAGGCCCTGAACTTTGTGGACGGTACACGCCCATGCCAGTTTGAGTGGGAACTGTCGCCTCACCCCCCCCTTTGTTGTTTACCCGCTCTTCCTCGGGCTCTAGAGCAGTGGAATCAGGCAAGTCGGCTTTGGCACATGTTCTCCGAGATATTTTTCCTATTTCACCATCGTCAAATTTAACATAAATGCATTTTGGAAAAACCCCCATTTTTATGCAATTCAATGTGGGTGACTATGCCGCATGCCCCATTTACCAATCCATCAGTGATGTCAAAATTTTTGCACAACATCGCACGAGCGTTCACACCCAAGAGCAACTTCTCTTCCAAACAGCTGTTCTTGACTTTTTTATGATGCCCACTCATCAGTTCCAGTTTTCCTGTTTCTTTACTTGGAATGAAATCTTCTGCACCAATCTCAAAAAAATCCTCACAAATAGATTTTAGCTGCTCCAAGTTGTGTGCAAAAACTTGGGCATTTGTGGGGAAAATGTGTAAAGCCGTGCTGCCCTCACCTGTTTCACGCTGTTTCAGCATTTGCACATCACCAGGTAACAATTTGGTTTCTTTGGAACGCGTCTTAATCCTGTTTAACATCTGTGCAAATGATTGGTCTTTCTGCCGGACGATCTCTTTCAGTTCTACCACTTGAAGACGTGAACCACAAATTTACATCTGATGTTTCTGCATAAAGTGGTTTCCCTTTAACGGGAGGCAACTGATAGAAATCTCCGACAGCAATTGTTGAAACTTTTCCAAAATGCGAAAAGTCGCCTGTCTGTTTAATTTGTTGCAGTCTGCCGTGGATGTAGGTCAAAAGTCTGTGGTCCACCATGGAAATTTCATCAATGATCAAAATTTGTAAATCATGATATTTAACGCGCATAGAATTAACTTTGTCCTCACCCAGAGGACAGTACGGCAGACGGATATCTTTACAGATTCCAAATGTTGTGTGAATTGTCACTGCCTTCAGACTGTAGGCAGCGATCTCAGTGGGGGTGGTGAGCAGAACTGAGATGGAGTCCGGTTGGAGACACAGAGGTGACAGTAACCTCGTGGCCTCGTACTGGATTGCTCTGATCAAGTGGCTTTTTCCAGTCCCTGCACCGCCTGTAACGAACATGTGCAGAAGATCTGGGTTCTGACCAGCCACGTTCTCCAGACACCACTCTCTGACATGAAGGAAGGTGGAGAGCTGCAGCTCATTCAAAGAGCTAATCAGCAACAGCCCCTCCTCCCTACTAAGACCTGGACTCCTTTCCAGGTGAGCAGCTTCAGCACGGAGAGCATCCAGATCTGGAATCTCTGGATCCTGATCTTCCCCCACCTCTCTATGCTCCGACTGTCTCTGCTGCAGCTCCTGAGCACACTCTCTCTGCTCTAATTGTGCTCCGGGGGCCAACATGTCCCATGCAGCTTCCAGAATCTCTGCATCCGTTAGTTCAGCCTGGGCCAGCTCTAACGCTTCGGCTTCAAGCTTGAACCTCTCCCGGATCTACTACACTTTCAACAGTGTATTCGCCGCTTCTAAGACGCACCATACCCTTTTCATAAAAATCCTGATAGAATTTGAAATCCTGCGGTTTCAGGTCGTCGTCCGTGCGATACGGGAGGAATAATTGGAGAATGCTCAAATGAAACCGCTCTGGATTTTTCATTTCAGAGAAACGCGCATAACGGACAACTGCTGGTTTCGTTCGGGTACACTTAACAATCAATCCATGATTATTCCGGAGTTCTATTGCATTTTTAGACTTTTCATTTTTCGACAGTAAACGATATTCCGACGCGAAAGCAGTGATGCACATGTCATCAAATTCTTGGTTTATTGGCCTGTTTTTGTATCGATCGATGATATTGAGCATCCACTGGGTTCCTGACTCACCCTGCTCCTGCAGAACAGCCAGTGGTTTGCTCATTCTAACGATTTTGTCCCCGGTTGGAATGAATACTACTTTTCTACTACATTCTTTTAGGTGCATGTTGGCTTGAGCTGACACGTCCCGATTATGTAAGTACACGGTACCTAATTTCTCAGTGACTCTTTTTCACTGGTGTTTCCTTTTTCCGCTTCTTTTTGGGCGTTCCTTAACTACAGACCCATTTCGCACTCTTCTTTTGAAATGTACGAAATTATGTACACGACGCAGGCGTAAGCATCGACGATGTATTAAATGTCCATATTTGCATTCCAACACTTTAACAGGGACTTGTTGTACGGGTTGATCCAGATTTCATTTTTATCCCTTTTTAAGACGACTTTTCTTTTCCTATTACAGGCCCTGAACAGACTTTCATATATATCCTGGTCAATTTGGAAATGTTGAAAGATCTGTTCCAGGGTGTCAAATTTAGATTTCTCGTCGACAATCTCCTTTGTAATGTCGATCAATGCTTCTGCTGCCATCTCAGCTTCTCGCTTCCTAATCACGATTTGCCAGCAGATGCATTCATTTTTCACTTTTTCACCTACTTCGCCGATCTGATTCGGGTCCGAACATTTGGGACATTTCAGCTTCTTTTCTTCGTCAATAACAAATGTTCGGCCGGACGCTGTTCTGGGAAAGTTGAAACGACATGTTTCCCCCCCTTTTTACATGATTTTGTGTGGCTCCTGGAGTGCTGCTGAACAGACAGTACAATCTCTGCTAGCACCTCATCATCCAAAGGAATCTCACAGGTCACATATTTATCAATAATGCGGCAACCTCCTCAACCATCGCTTTCCCTATTCGGGGAGCCCCCTCCACCCAGAACAAAGCATGAACATGAGGGGATCCCCGCTGCTGGAACTCAATCCTATAAAAGTAATCAATAATTTTTCCTATTGGATTGGCGGGAGACAGCAGAACCTCCCTGAGGAAACAATGCCAGCGAAAATCAAACATGCGTGCTGCCGTGACGCTGTTTCTCCGCAACAAATCACAACGGTCCGTCCAATCCAACTGGTCAGCTGTTTGGGTTCTCCCCTCCTGTCTTAACACAGTGTCGAGGAGATTTTTCCATCTCATATCGGCAGAAGAGAAGGAGCAAAACCAGACAGGAATACCCAGCTGACGAACACATGCCAACAAATCCTTCTGTGTGGCCTGCCAAAATGCTGGAGTGCCTCGAATAGGCCGGAGGAAACGATAGCCCTGGTCCACCTCCAACAGCTTCTTCAGAGACATATCGGAACATGCATCGGCACTTGCGCTTTCAGATGCACTTCCAGTCTTCTCTTTATGAAGAGCCACAGACACGCTACACACAACCTTCTCCACCTCTGACATGTATTGTGCAAAGAAGATGTATTCAACGTTCTGTGCAAACTTCTGTAGGCATGGAGGATCCTGTTATTGAAATACCGCGAGAGAGACAATTTATGCTTCCTAATTTCATGGAAAACGTTTTTACCGTTGGGAATGATTACGGTAAAACATTTTGCTTAATTTTCCCAATTAGATAGTAGTCGGACCGGATTATTCCTTTCTGCCGGGGCCAAATTCAAAATGTCCTCAAAATACTGATCTAGGACTTCTTGGCCGATGTCCACTGGAAACAGAGCAGAATCCTGGAACATGCAGTGAGTCTGTCTGTCATGGAGAAGCTCATCTTCTCCATCATCGGCTCCTTTTTTAGGTTCACTTTTGTTCGCTTTGTTATCAAGTTCCTTTTGATCTTCATCTTCTAATTCTACCTTACAAAAGTTATTGAGCCAAGCTTAATTAAATTGTGTGTTTATAATATTTGGTATTTTGTTTTAAATATTGCAAGGCCCGCCTAATGTGCATGGTATCGACAAGCTGATACTCATAATGACCTTTGTAAGTCAGTTTACGCTTTAATTTCACACGCTACAAAGACCCTTCCGTGTCAGACCGAGGCAGCACATTAGTCGTTTGCATCAAATTGGCAGGAACACACGTGGTTGGCCCATGGATTCCATTCTGCCCACCTCTCGGCAAAGCAAGCATCTTCATGAAAGGACTATGCAGTGCAATCAGATGCTGCTCTAAACTATTTAACACCAACTCACAGCACCTGTGGTAAATTCCAAACCATTCAGGCCAAGTTACTCTCCAGGCTTTGGCCCAGCTTGCATCCGAGGCACATGGACGACAACAACACGGACTGTCACAGTCCCTGTTGCAGGTGCTGGTTGCCGGTAAGCGAGTGGATGTGTTCTGCCAATCGTTTACCAGATCTGTACCAGCTTTGTGAGAGAGTCAGAG
>CM012450.1:3403656-3534236 GCA_003999625.1 Oryzias javanicus
TAAGACCTGGACTCCTTTCCAGGTGAGCAGCTTCAGCACGGAGAGCATCCAGATCTGGAATCTCTGGATCCTGATCTTCCCCCCCTTCTCTATGCTCCGACTGTCTCTGCTGCAGCTCCTGAGCACCCTCTCTCTGCTCTAAATTGTGCTCCGGGGGCCAACATGTCCCATGCAGCTTCCAGAATCTCTGCATCCGTTAGTTCAGCCTGGGCAGCTCTAACGCTTCGGCTTCAAGCTTGAACCTCTCCCGGATCTACTACCCTTTCAACAGTGTATTCGCCGCTTCTAAGACGCACCATACCCTTTTCATAAAAATCCTGATAGAATTTGAAATCCTGCGGTTTCAGGTCGTCGTCCGTGTTGCGATACGGGAGGAATAATTTGGAGAATGCTCAAATGAAACCGCTCTGGATTTTTCATTTTCAGAGAAACGCGCATAACCGACAACTGCTGGTTTCGTTCGGTACACTTAACAATCAATCCATGATTATTCCGGAGTTCTATTGCATTTTTAGACTTTTCATTTTCGACAGTAAACGATATTCCGCGCGAAAAGCAGTGATGCACATGTCATCAAATTCTTGGTTTATTGGCCTGTTTTTGTATCGATCGATGATATTGAGCATCCACTGGGTTCCTGACTCACCCTGCTCCTGCAGAACAGCCAGTGGTTTGCTCATTCTAACGATTTTGTCCCCGGTTGGAATGAATACTACTTTTCTACTACATTCTTTTAGGTGCATGTTGGCTTGAGCTGACACGTCCCGATTATGTAAGTACACGGTACCTAATTTCTCAGTGACTCTTTTTCACTGGTGTTTCCTTTTTCCGCTTCTTTTTGGGCGTTCCTTAACTACAGACCCATTTCGCACTCTCTTTTTGAAATGTACGAAATTATGTACACGACGCAGGCGTAAGCATCGACGATGTATTAAATGTCCATATTTGCATTCCAACACTTTAACAGGGACTTGTTGTACGGGTTGATCCAGATTTCATTTTTTTCCTTTTTAAGACGACTTTTCTTTCCTATTACAGGCCCTGAACAGACTTTCATATATATCCTGGTCAATTTGGAAATGTTGAAGATCTGTTCCAGGGTGTCAAATTTAGATTTCTCGTCGACAATCTCCTTTGTAATGTCGATCAATGCTTCTGCTGCCATCTCAGCTTCTCGCTTCCTAATCACGATTTGCCAGCAGATGCATTCATTTTTCACTTTTTCACCTACTTCGCCGATTGGTTCGGGTCCGAACATTTGGGACATTTCAGCTTCTTTTCTTCGTCAATAACAAATGTTCGGCCGCCGCTGTTCTGGGAATTTGAAACGACATGTTTCCCCCCCTTTTTACATGATTTTGTGTGGCTCCTGGAGTGCTGCTGAACAGACAGTACAATCTCTGCTAGCACCTCATCATCCAAAGGAATCTCACAGGTCACATATTTATCAATAATGCGGCAACCTCCTCAACCATCGCTTTCCCTATTCGGGGAGCCCCTCTCCCCCAGAACAAAGCATGAACATGAGGGGATCCCCGCTGCTGGAACTCAATCCTATAAAAGTAATCAATAATTTTTCCTATTGGATTGGCGGGAGACAGCAGAACCTCCCTGAGGAAACAATGCCAGCGAAAATCAAACATGCGTGCGTGCCGCTGTTTCTCTTTCTCTCCGCAAACAATCACAACGGTCCGTCCAATCCAACTGGTCAGCTGTTTGGGTTCTCCCCTCCTGTCTTAACACAGTGTCGAGGAGATTTTTTCCATCTCATATCGGCAGAAGAGAAGGAGCAAACCAGACAGGAATACCCAGCTGACGAACACATGCCAACAATCCTTCTGTGTGGCCTGCCAAAATGCTGGAGTGCCTCGAATAGGCCGGAGGAAACGATAGCCCTGGTCCACCCTCCAACAGCTTCTTCAGAGACATATCGGAACATGCATCGGCACTTGCGCTTTCAGATGCACTTCCAGTCTTCTCTTTACGAAGAGCCACAGACACGCTACCACCAACCCTTCTCCACCTCTGACATGTATTGTGCAAAGAAGATGTATTCAACGTTCTGTGCAAACCTTCTGTAGGCATGGAGGATCCTGTTATTGAAATACCGCGAGAGAGACAATTTATGCTTCCTAATTTCATGGAAAACGTTTTTTCCCGTTGGGAATGATTACGGTAAAACATTTTGCTTAATTTTCCCCATTAGATAGTAGTCGGACCGGATTATTCCTTTCTGCCGGGGCCAAATTCAAATGTCCTCAAAATACTGATCTAGGACTTCTTGGCCGATGTCCACTGGAAACAGAGCAGAATCCTGGAACATGCAGTGAGTCTGTCTGTCATGGAGAAGCTCATCTTCTCCATCATCGGCTCCTTTTTTAGGTTCACTTTTGTTCGCTTTGTTATCAAGTTCCTTTTGATCTTCATCTTCTAATTCTACCTTACAAAAGTTATTGAGCCAAGCTTAATTAAATTGTGTGTTTATAATATTTGGTATTTTGTTTTAAATATTGCAAGGCCCGCCTAATGTGCATGGTATCGACAAGCTGATACTCATAATGACCTTTGTAAGTCAGTTTACGCTTTAATTTCACACGCTACAAAGACCCTTCCGTGTCAGACCGAGGCAGCACATTAGTCGTTTGCATCAAATTGGCAGGAACACACGTGGTTGGCCCATGGATTCCATTCTGCCCACCTCTCGGCAAAGCAAGCATCTTCATGAAAAGGACTATGCAGTGCAATCAGATGCTGCTCTAAAACTATTTAAACATGCCAACTCAGGTGGGACAGGATGCACCCTTAAATTATTACCAAAACCATTCAGCGGAGTGTGACCTCTCTTGATCTTTGAGTCACAGCTGTGGCAAATCCACAGAGCACACCTAGCCGTCTCCAACAACAAACATGGACTCTCACAGTCCCTGTTGCAGTGATGCATGTAGTCCTCGCTAATGCACCGATCTGCAACCTCTGCCATCTGTACAGTTTTGGTGTAAGTCTCCCTGACACACAGCAGAACCTGGTGATGGAACAGAAGTCTGTTGCACACACAGCAAAACGAACTCTGGACCATGTTCCACCTTTCTTAGGAAGCCCTTCATGACCTTCTGAAAACTCTGTGGCTTATTTTTTAACAACCTGCCTCTTTAATTTAACATTACGTTTGACATTCTGTCTGAAAACAGGATTTTCCCAATATCTTCTTTTTATTAAACCTTATTTCTGTGTGTTGCGTCTTCTTGTATTATATTTTGTCAATGCTGCGAGCTTTGACCATGGCCCTGTGTGATGGATCCCTCCTGTATTTCTCTGTGCTCAGAGCTTTTCTTAATATTTCTTTGCGTTGCATCTTCGACGTATTTTGTTTTCCTTTTTGTTTTAATTTTCTCCAATGAAGCAGCATAGATTTTTTTGGCTTTTGACTAAACCGTTTCTCTATAATCATCATTTTCCACATATTTTTACTGTAATCATTTCCTATTCATGGATTTAAATTTTATTTTTTATGTATTATGTTAGGATGGTGTGCTTCAACCTTTCTCTCTCATTTTCTCTGTAAAGTTTTCATGTAGACATTTTTGCTTTTTGTTGTCTTCTTCTGTCCAACACATATTTAGAAGCAAATTGTCCACATCTACTTTGGTCGACAAACATCAAATTACTAATTTTTGTTGAGTTATCGTCAACTTTTTCATGTGAACGCAAGGAATACGCACCTGAGTTTATGTTGGTAGATGAACAAATGCTAATACAGCGATCATGTTGGGGATCTTTGACGCAGCTAATAATTTCAAAATGAACACCACCACAATTTTGGATATATATTCCATCTGCTGAGAATTGTCTACCATTGCACTGGTGTCTAAGCCACCTGCCGTCGAACAAGAACAAAAATATTAACTCCCAATAAATCAGCTGTGGCTTGAATTTCAACCTCTGTAGCCCAAACACTAACAAAACGCATTCTAGATTTGGTGATGTAATCAGCTACAGAGGAGTACTTGTGTCCAATTATCCAGGTATATTGATCCGGATTGTTTTCCACATGTTTAACAACGGCTAACCTAATCTTTCTGTGAGCATTTTGCGATCCGCTCACAGCCAGGAAGATGGCCCGAAAGTAACAGTTCCCATCTCCCACTATACTTTCGTTGGTGCAGGGCAGCCCTAATAAACCAATAGGGGAGGAAACAGGGGCATTAAACATTTGGAACTCAATGTCTAAAATTGAGCACAGAGCCTGAAAAACATCACAACTTAAAGGATTAAAGTAAAATGTTTCCTGCTTGGGCTCACTAAAAATTGCATCCATTTCCTCCACAGCAACATCATCTAATTTAGCTTTTTTAATGCGTTCTTCAAATGAAGGGCCTGTAAGATCATTTGTTACGCCTATTTTCCTCTTTGTTGCCGTCTCTTTTAATTTGTCGTTGAGGTCAATAGAAGTGTCATCAAAGAGGCCATCTTTGAAGAGTTTCAGGGAGGTACTTGCTGAAGGGCTTCCTAGGAGAGGGTTAAATGCTCCAGAAGCAGAAAAAAATCACAACACCATCTATTTCGAACGCAGTTAAGTGAATCGCCTTGACCAACCTCTGCAGGTAGTCATGAACATCCCCCACAGAATAAAAAAAAACGAATAATACTCGTCCTATCTGGAACCCTCATCCCGTCAGCATCACGAGAGTGGGAGTCTGTTACAGCCCAGCGTCTATTCTCAGCAATGATGGCACACGTATTCTCACACAGTGTCAGCAGGCGTGCTGAACTGTGCCGTCATCCAAACTAAACCCTTCTTCAGGGGAACTAACACGCCATCATCTATTAACTCACCCGAATTAACGTTAACATCACCGCTAACAACTTCCCCAAACACAAACGATAACTCCACCCCCTCAACCACTGCTTGATTTGGCAGGTCAGTCACTCTCAGAAAACCTGCTGAGTCAGTGATCTTGTTCTGTCTCAGCAGATCAGAGTAAACCTGATCTCCAGCAAGCAGCACCGAATCTAAATCACTGCTGTCCCAAAGAAACACACTTTTAACGGTGTGTTTCGCAGCAGCAACCAAAGAGATGGCCATGCATTGCTGCCCAGCGTTCTTCCCAAATAGCTCACTGCCCTGGTGAAACGATCCTCTGATGCTGTTGAACTTTAACGTACCAGCAGCAGCAACAGGAACCTGAACTTCAGACGTGTCCAGTTTAACATCTGAGGAGCCAAATGTAATACCATCCTCTGAACTGGAGTCTGACAAAACCACAAAACTCGAACTGGCAGAAGCAGGGACCATCTCACAATCATCATCCAAGCCAAACGTAGTGATGGGGTCCATGTGTGGCTGAAGCTGACAGCAAATGCAGGAAGGAGAACAGCTCTTACCTTTGCTGATCTTCTTACCTGGGGGAGCAGGCTGCCCTCGCTGCTGCTGGTCCTTTAGAAAAAGAGGGAAAAAAGACATGTCATTGATGAATAAATAAAAAACATACATACATTGCATATCCTGACCAATAAATACACTAACACCCAAAAACAGATTCATAAATGCTCATTAAAAGAATTTTAGGTTTTGGCTTTTGAACATATCATGTCTCTTACTTAAGGAGAAAACAACAACAGGTTAAGTAGGGAAAAAAAATTAACATGTTAAACTTAAAAAAAAAAAAGGCATATGAAGACAATATTGAGGGGCCCCCACCACCACCCACCTGGTCCACGGGCCGGCCCATCTCCACATCCTTGGTAGGTGACCTCGGTATCACCCCCACACGGCCCTTGACAGAAACATGATATGTATTGAATATTACACTCTTTACAATAACACTGAAGCATTTCAACGGAGTAACACTACAAAGTCAGTATACCTGGGCAGGCACCCTCTCCCTCCTGGCACGCCTGGCAGGTGACGGCTGGGGTTTCACCTCCACATGCTCGGGACCCTCCGTCTTAGAGAAACACAGAACAACACATAATTACATATTATCAAATGCATAAATTAAAATTAAAAAAAAGTATCTGTTGTGGAACACCAGTTTTCGCCTCCACAACCCTTCAATGTGTGATCTTCTAACCTGTGGTCTGGGGGCAGCCCTCTGGGATGCAGCCACAGTCCTCTGGCGACGCCTGGCACGAGACGTCTGAGAAACAACCACAGATGCAGAACAAAAATGATTAAGAGGCAGTTAAATAAAAAAAAGAAAAAATATGCTCAACTGTATCAAGAAGCAACAGTTACCTTGTTCCCAGCGGGAACAGGCATTTCAGCTCCTGCACAGTCCAGATCTGAAGGATAAAACGTATCCAACAAAGCCAGAATGGCAGGATTGAAGCGCACGGGCGACGCCGGGAGAGGAGCAGGCTGTGGAGAAAAAAACAAACAAAAAAATTGTAATCACATGGACAGAGCACAAACATGACCTCTCAAGTCTTCTTTTTCCAATGACTGACCTGCTCCAATCCTCGTTTACCACTCCCCTTGAACCCATTGACAGGTTAAAACAGACAAAAGGATTTGTATCATTTGTATGAAATGAGCTGATGCATACCTTAGGGTTACTAACCTTGCAAGTCCACTCAAAAGGGTTGGTTGGACGAGGTGACACAGAGTGCCCCCTCACAACCACCTTAGGAGTGACCTGCCGGACGACAGACCGGGGCGACGCAGGAGGAGGCGCCTGGACGACCGGCTCCACCAGCTGCTGGGAGAAGTACTCCCAGAGCAGGGAAGCCAGCACGACCATCCCTCCATCATCACTCAGGTGGACCTGGGACACATTTAAAAAAAAAAAACAAAAACAAAGACTTTTTGTGCTGAGAAAGTCTTTCATCAAAAAATACAATAAGCGCTGTCGACTTACCCCGTCACAGGCCCTCAAGGCCAAGCGGTCCAAGCTGAAGTGCTCAGCAACAGAAAGGTACTTAACGCCTGTAGAAGAGTGAGTTAGTGAAATGTTCCCACAGGGAAGAATTTTGGTTACAAACAAAATAAATTAGTATTAAACCCATCTGTGCCGCCACCCGGTGGAAGTCCTGGCGCAGGAAGGTCTGCAGGTCCACGGGCACGGTCAGGCGCGGCGGGAAATCCAGGACGAAGAGCTGGGAAAACAGTCCCACAAACAAACCAGAGTTGGCTGGAGAGCTCACACTTTGTGGTGCAGCCTCTCCTTCAGATGTGTCTCTTTATCATGCAGTGTTAAAAACACACTTACCTTGGGCCACTTGGACTGGAGCAGGGTCAGGAAGTCCTGGGCCGCCTCAGGAAGGGTCCGGCTCGCCGTCAGGTTGTTGCTGGGGGCGAGAAGACACACAAGATCGGGGGTAAAAGCAATGTTTGTGTGACTGACCTCGGTGTACAGCTCGGCTGCACTGGAACCAGGTGTGGACATGAACCCGAAGGTCACGCCCCCACCCGCCGGCATCCGGACGATCCCGTCCACCAGGGCACGAAGGTGGGAGTCTCTAACCACCAGGACAAACTGAAACAACACACAGTTGTTGTTATTGCAATAACTTAAATGTCCATAACCATGAGTACACTAGGTAACCGTATGCCACAGATTTTTTACCTTCTCCCCGGGAGACTCAGGTGGAACAAGGCATTTGTGGCTCCTCCCGGTGGCAGCAGAGATGGGCCATCTCCGTACAGATGCCTACTCCCAGTGCCGGAGCCTGGGAAGCACAAAAGAAGCAAACACGTCGCGATTTAGATCACAAATACATGCCTCATCTCAGAAAAGATTTGGGAGCAGAATAAAAAGTGCTGGTCACTTACGGGAGCTTGGAGCACTCTGGTTTGGATGGCCGTCGGGGGACCGGTCCATGGGACTGAAGTTCCTGGCCCGGTTCTTCCGGTGCACCTCGCCCCTCACCATCTGCAAACAGATCATAAAAACACACACACAAAAAAAGAACCCCCCAAAAAAACCTGAAAAAAAAAAACATTTAGTATAAAATAATAATCAGGCAGGTGCATAGCCTCTATTATCTCAGGCATACTGATGAGGTCCAAGTACTCACAAAAGAAGCAGGGCGGGGCTGACTAGACTGGGTTAAAAAAAACAAGCTTTTAAACACAACAAAAACAGCAGGGTGGTGACGGAACATCATTTTATACAATAACTCACAAGATATTCGATTTCTCATGCTATGGACTCAACATTCTAGAGAAATACAACATAAATATATATTACATAGCGGAAATTATGGCCAGGAATCCTAAACATACCAGCATTCATAGTTTTTATTTTAAAAATAATTATCTATAGTAAAAATTAGGAAAATATTATACTAAAAATATGTTCATAACCTTTATGAATTACATTTATGGAAGTTTAATATCTTTTAGAACTTTACAAAAGACAGACAGAAGATGACAGCCAGCCAACACCCCACCCCCACCAGCTGCAGTCACACATGCAAAATGACCTTGATCGCTTATAGAATTGTGTACGTAGCCCTGAAAACCCAGAGCTGGCTAATTGGCTAAAATTAATGGCAATAAGTGTAATCTAGACTTAGACTTAGACTTAGACTAGGCTTTATTGATCCCTTTGGGATGGCACCCTCGGGGAAATTAAGTTTTTCAGCAGCTTACATAAGTATACATAGTAAAAATTAAAAATCTCACGGTACATGTACATAATGAAAAAAAAATCTCAATGTTCAATAATAATATTGGCTTTATTTATATTAAAAGTAAGACTAATGCAGACAATCCATTCCACTTCTATTTGGTGTTCAGAGGGAAAGTTCTCCAGTAGTAGAATCGCATTTAAATATATATAAAAATGTATATAGTAGTGCAATTGTCATGATTCTGTGCTTAGGTTTTGTCATGTTCTGTTTTTCCCTGTCAGTTTCACCATGTTCAGGTTGATCACCCACAGCTGTCTTCATTTAGTTAATTGCCCTCAGTGTATTTAAGTGTCTGGTTTTCAGTTCTCATTGTCAGGTCATCTGCTCATTTATGTTCTGGCACTGCACTGGATTTTGCTCCTGGTTTTGTCATGTTTAAGTTATTTTAGTAAACTTTTATGTTTCTGCCACCAAGTCTGGTCTCCTGCATTTGGGTCCTCCACCACCATCCCTGACAGCAATAAAGCCACAATGATCCGTTTGACTTGGCTTTTCTAGCATTTTATTTTTATACTTTCAAAGATAGCAAACACTTATTAGGTCAAATAATATCTTACAAAAATATAGAAGCCCTCAGAGAAATCAATACATACAAACCACATAAAAACATAAATCCACTCAACACATAAAAACCCTCACATAGCAGCAGCACGCACTCAGCAGGTTTCCAAACTAACTGTTAAAAGTCTTATAGCTAACTTTGCTACTATTATCTACCTAGTTACACCTCACAATCCAACGTCCAGCTTCATAATAAGGAATCCACACAAACACAGCTTCTTTCTGGGTCATAGCTGCTCTGATCTCAGATTGCGGCTCAGTATTTTAAAATATTGATTAAGAGAAAAAGAACAACCAGCGCTGAACAATGAAAGAAAAACGTGACATAAAAACAACAAAAGCTAACAAGCTGCCCCACTAGATGTAGGTATGTGACTAAAATTTTCAAATTCATTGGATTGCCATGTCATTGCAAAGGTCTGGAAGAGACCATTCCAACGGTATAAAGATCATTCAGATAGACCAAAGCATAAAAAAGTTACAGCTCTTTAAGTGACGACAAGTAGGCCAAAATTTTATTCCTGAATAAACAGCAAAAACATGATATTTCTGTGACCCAAAATAAAAATGAGTGTTTTTAAAGTGTCATAACTTTCTTATTACTTATCCGTTCCATGAAAATGAGGCATCATTGGAAAGTTAGTAAAAAGAACTACAAGAACAAAATGACAATTTCTGAATACAATCAATATTTATTTCCACATTATCAAATAATCACAGATTATCAATATAATTAAGACATTAATACGATTAAATCTGAAGCAAACAGATGTTGCGAGGCAGAGTAAATCTTCAGTTAGACATAAAATTACTTTGCATTAAAAATACACTTTTCAATCGGACATTTTATTTATGCAACTTTTTTTTTTAACATTTCAATCAAAAAATTCACAGAGATTCTGAACTTTAACTGGAAAAATTAAAGCTTCCAGAGTATTAAAAAGAAAACAAATTTGAGTTCACTAGTCTTAAGAAATTCCCCATTTATGAATTTAAACAGAAAACCAAAAAAGAGAAGAAAATATTGTCACTGTTATGCATATCTTGAGAAATAACTAAATTATCACAGATCAAATCAGCAGCAAGGGCATGTACAGGGATGTCAAAGTCAACTGCGTCCTCAGATGTTTCATTTTGCCCTCAGTATCCAATTGCGTATGTTCCACCAGCCTTCTTTTTCAGTTTTTGAATCTTTCCATTATAGACTGTTTTTGATTCTGTTTGTTCATCATACCAAACATGGCAAATCAGACGGCCTACAACTCTACCTAAAAGAATGTCATGGACACCTTGGATAACAGTTTCATCCACATGAGGAAACTCTTTGAAGATGTCCAATTTTGGATTTTTAAGCATTTTCTCAACTTTTTTTCTTTCAGAAACTGCCTTCTTTTGTGTTTTTATGGCAATTCTGTGCACAATTTCTTCTCTTATTTCACTGAATTTCTTGTGATTGATTTGACGCTGTTTTCGGGCGAGAGAAATTGATGACTTTGACAAATGTTCTCTCTTCTCAGAGTCAATATTATCAAGATAGTCACATGTTTTGTTTTTTTGGGCCCTTAGCTTAGATGAAATAAAAGAAACGGCTGCATTCGAAGCACGGCTTTTGGCTGCAGAGAACTGAATTGAACTTTATTAATATCCCAAGGGATAAATTTATTTGTTATGGCACCCATATATCTAAAACATTTTATAAACACAAATATTCTTATGAACATAAATATACATATGAGTAATACACACCTATCTACAATAACTATATACTGTACAATACTATACAAAACTATACAACACAATACTATACAGCACAATACAATACAATACAGTACAATACTATACACTACAATAATATACTATACAATACAATACTGTACAATAATTTTATATACACATATTAACCTCTTAAAATAAATAAATAAATACATACATACATAAATAAATTCAAACCTTTAAACAACGGCGTTGTGGTGTCTGATGGCTGTGCAGAGGAATGATCTACGGTAGCGCTCATTTCTACACTGGGGGTGTCTCAGTCTGCTGCTGAAGGAGCTTTTCAGCCCCATCAGAGTCTGATGCAGAGGGTGAGAGCTGTTGTCCATGATGGATCTGAGTTTGGACAACATCCTCCTCTCACCCACCTCCTCCACATAGTCCAGCGAGCAGCCCAGGACAGAGCTGGCCCTCCTCACCAGCTTGTTGATTTTCTTCCTGTCCCAGTCAGAGCAGCTCGCCTCCCAGCAGACAACAGCGTAGAAAACAGCCGAGGCCACCACAGAATCATAGAACGTCCTCAGCAGATGTCTGCACACCCCAAAGGACCGCAGTCTCCTCAGGAGGTGGAGTCGACTTTGACCTTTCTTGTAAAGGTCGTCGATGTTGTGGGACCAGTCCAGTTTGTTGTTCAGGTGAACACCCAGGTACTTGAAACTGTCAACAGTGACTATTTCATCTCCCTGGATGTTCACCGGTGTGTGGGTCACCGTCCTTCTACAGAAGTCGATCACCATTTCCTTGGTCTTGCTGGTGTTCAGACACAGGTGGTTCTCACACCAGCTCACAAAGTCCACGATGACCGACCTATACTCTGCATCGTCTCCCTCAGACACACAGCCCACAATAGCTGAATCATCAGAGTATTTCTGCAGATGACAGCTGTTGGTGTTGTAGGTGAAGTCTGAGGTGTAGAGTGTGAAGAAGAACGGTGACAGTACTGTTCCCTGAGGAGCTCCAGTACTGCAACTACCACCTCAGAGACACAGTTGTGCAGACGCACGTACTGTGGTCGGTTGGTCAGGTAGTCCATGGACCATCCCACCAGTCGCTCATCCACTCCTGCTTGCTCCAACTTCCCTCGTAGCAGTCCAGGCTGGATGGTGTTGAAGGCGCTGGAGAAGTCAAAAAACATCATTCTCACAGCGCTCCCAGCAGTCTCCAGGTGAGTCAAGGCCCGGTGCTGCAGGTAGATGATGGCGTCTTCCACCCCGATTCTAGGCGAACTGCAGCGGGTCGATTGTGGTGCTCACCACAGAGCGGAGATGCTTGAGGATGAGTCTCTCCATGGTTTTCATGAGGTGGGAGGTGAGGGCGACTGGCCTGTAGTGGTTTGGCTCCTTCGGGTGCGATGTCTTCGGAACCGGAACCACACAGGAGGTCTTCCACAGGAGAGGGACCTTCTCCAGGCTCAAGCTCAGGTTGAAGATGTACCGGAGTACATCACAGAGCTGACCCGCACAGCTCCTGAGCAGTCTGGGGCTGATGTTGTCTGGTCCTGCAGCTTTCCTGGTCTTCAGTCGCTCCAGTTCCCTCCTCACCTGGTCCGATGTAAAGGAGAGGGGGGGAGTGGAGGTCAAAGGGGGGCTGGTGATGTGGTCAGTTGGAGTGGGGCAAAGACAGGGAAAAGGGAGCTGTGAAGATGACCAGGGCACGGTGGAGGTAGATGGTGGACGGAAGACATGTGAAGAGGTGGGAGGAGAGATCGATGCAGAGGGGGAGGGGTTAGAGTCAAACCTGTTAACAGTTCTGCAGACTCTCTGTGGCTTCATCTGTCCACACTTTCACAGACTTCTTCTGTGCCAGCTGTCTTCTCACCACGGGGATGTAATTTGGGAGCAGACGCACCAGGTTGTGATCAGAACGTCCAAGCGGGGGGAGGGGAGTGGAGGTGTATGCATCTTTGACGTTGGCATACATTAAATCCAACGTCTTCTTCTCCCTGGTCAGGCAATTCACGTACTGAATAAGTTAGGGGAGAGTGGCAGATAAGGAGGCATGGTTAAAGTCCCTGGTGATGAGCAGGAGGGACTGCGGGTGACGGGTCTGCATCCGGGTCACCGCGCCGTGGAGCAGCTCACACGCAGCAGCAGCGTCAGCAGAGGGAGGAATGTACACGTTAAACAATATAACATGAGAAAACTCCCTCGGGAGATAGTACGGCCGCATGCCCACAGCCAGAAGCTCCATGTTTGCAGAGCAGAGCTGTTCTTTAGTGCAGATGTGTGCCAGGTTGCACCACCTGTCATTGACCTACACCGCGAGCCCCCCCCTTTCTTCTTTCCGCTCTCCGCCTCACTCCAGAAGTTTGAACCCCTCCAACGAGACCACAGAGTCTGGAGTCAGTCCATTCAGCCAGGTCTCCGTGAAGCACATGATGCTACACTCCCTGAACTCCCGCTGCAGCCGGATCAGCGCGGAAAGCTCATCGATCTTATTGGACAGAGAGCGTACGTTACCCATGATGACAGATGGCACGTTGGGCTTATATGTCCGTCTCCTCTCCTGGAGCTTTCGTCCAGCTCTGCAGCCTCTTCTCTTCCTCCGGATCTCTTTGGGAATGTCCGGTTTCTCCCCGTAAAGAAAGGCGATATTGCGCAGAGCCATCAGCTGATCGCGGGTATACAACAAACGCACCGTTGCTAAGTGCGTTACAAACAAAAACATGACCGAAAAAGTCCAGATAAAAAGTAATAAATAGGGAAAAATAACAGTATACAAAACAAATAAAGGTGGCAAAAAGTAATCCCACCCATAAGAGTAGAACAAAAACTCTAACCAGCAAGAAAAACGATCTAAAAAAATCTAAATGATCTAAAAAATCGCGGAGGTGCCAAAACAAGCAGCCGTTCGAACAGCGCCAAGGAAACATGCGCTAATGCGCAAGAACATGCCCATTACTGCCTCAGCATCAATGTTGTGGCAACGAGCTGACTCAGTTTCTTTAGTTAAGACTTAAGCGTCTTTGAGTATCTTATAAAAGCGCTTTATTAAGACTTCAGTAATGTCCAGACTGAAATAACGACTGTACTGTCTTTCAAGCACTGCAACAATCTTAACCAAGCATTCTCTCATCATAGTAGCAAAGAGAGACCTATCAGCTGGCTCCATCTGGAGTTTTGGCAAAGACAAATCCTGTATTTCATCACCAAAAAAGTTTTTTTTCAAGACTGTTTCCAAAGAAACCTCAGAATAGGATTTCATAGTTTGAATTACCTTTCTGACAATGTCGATAACATCAACATGACTCACAGTCTGCGTACCAGCAGCAGTAAAAAATTTTGACATCCAAGGTCCAGACAAAAATTTTCCAAGTAAACCCAAAACTTGCATTTCCACTTTGCCAGTAGATGAACTAAAGTCAGAGAAAATGGTAGACTGCAAACCACCGCATAAAACATTTCCAGTAGAAAAAAAGTTAAAGAATACATCATAGTGGCACATCAGCTGTTCACAAATACCAAAAAGTACATGTAACCTGTTTCCCCTGTATCTTGGAAGAAGGCCTTTAGGCAATCCTGACTTTTCTAAAAATGAACAAATCCCCTGGGGTCACCTTTGCCGTCTTTGTACCTGAATTTGTTGATGGCAAGGAAAAGATTTGCAGCAATGCAGTCGTTTCCAAAAAGACTGCTCTTGACTGTCTCATCATTCAGAGTTGATCTGCATGAACTGGCTATCGTTTCTAAGGGATGTAGATGATAATTCAATTCATTAAATGACACCCCCCATGCCTCTGCTAATTGACGAATAGTAGAGTGATTGACTGCAACACGATAAGTCAAAGTATGTTTTATGTTGCCGATAATGGTTTTTCTGATATTTTCGAAATTACAATCATAAATTTTTGTGTAAACATCTGATACTCGATCAAGTGACTGTTGAATTTGGAGCTGGTAATCTTCTGCTGTTCCTCCAGGCAGGAGGTCAAGGGACATAATTAAACAATCTGTGTCACTAGTGAAGTGAATTTCATCCTTCAACCTTTCCTGGGTTGTGGCATCAAAACTCATTGTGAGGTTTTCATTATTTAATAAAAACTCTGCCATCTGAAAATCTGAAACAACACCCAAATCCCTAACCATTTGTTCCACAGTTGAGCGATGGGGGACACAATCAATTTTAAAACCTGACCCCTGTGCAAATTTCTGAATGAGAATGGGGACACTGCTGGTAGGTACATTATTTGAAATGTAGTCATACACTACCATTCTAAGGTCAAATGGGTAGTTTCTACCTTCTCTTTCAAAGATTTTGGACTGCTCATTTTTAATCAACTGAATTTTTTCCTGCAGAACAAAATTCTCATTTTCCAACTCTGCAATTCTTTTACTTTGTAGTTTAACAGTTTCCTCTACATCATGCCCCTGTGAATCATCACTTTCACCACCAGCAGGAGATTCAGCAACCTGTTTCCTTTTATGATACTGTTTTAATTGCATGTGCTTTTTTTTCTCATAAGCCAACTCCCTTCTTAACTTGTCTAAATCAGCAATGTCACCTCTGCTCCTGATCTCTTTCCTCAACAGAGTTATAACTGCATTCTTTTTGGCAATTATATGTTTTTTCCGATTTAAGTCCTGATTTAGGTATTTCTGTTTGATTTGAATTGCTCCTGCAAAGACTTAACAGATTCCTTATATTTTTTCTTCATGCCAGAACTAGTTTTTATAACAAAGTTCAGTCTGTCTCTTTTTTATGTTTTACGTGTGTTTCTTCTTTTGTTTGTGGTTCACCTTTTCTTTTCTTCCTCTGTGCAGGCTGACTGTGGCTCCTCCCAGCTGATCTCCACCCTCTCCTGATCTCTGTGGAGGAGTCCACAGCTGTCTGCACTTAGTTGATTTAGTTTGCTCTTTATTTAAGCTGAGGTCCTCCTGTGTTTGGTGTTGGTTCGTTTTGTATGTTTCCCCCTGCACTTTTGAGCGTTTCTGGTAATTGTATCTTTGCAGCTCGTTAAGTTTTCCCTCGGTTGAGGTGATTTTTTGTTATTAAATACTACTTTTGTTAATTTTTGAATTTGTTTGATCCCTGCATCTGGGTCTCTGTCTCCTGATCCGTGACACTCTAAGCGTTCTGCATTTTGGTGATAAGGGGGTCCTCTGCGATGTTCGTACAGCAGATGACGGCATAGTACTCGTGCTTGGCTCTTCCTCAGTAGTGACCTCAGAAGCAGTTTTAGGTGTCAAAGAAGTTTGAGATGTGGATGGCTGAGACAAGTCAGATGCAACAGATGGGGCCTCATGACGTGAAGACTGAGCCAAGGTGTAAAGAGAAAAATCTTGGCTACACACATCTTGAAAATTTTCCCTGTCACTTTCACAGCCTAAATTTGTGTATTTTCTGATAGTGCGATTGAGCAGCTGAATAAACTGCCATGGTTTTACAACACAGTCAGTTCCCAAGATTTTTGATAATTCTTTGATTGAGGCACTAACAGATCGCTGGTTTTGAAAATAAATCTGTAGAACATGCCCGTTCTTCAAGGGTGGGGAGGCTGGGATGTAGTGCTTGTAGTGCTCGGCAACAAATGTGGCTGCAATCCCAGGCTTCCGGTGAACCTTCTTAGGGGCCATGGAGTCAGAAACTGAAAGAACAGAAAATATGACTGAATATCAATGCTGCAGATAAAATTTTCACAGAAAATATGAAAACTGATGATTAGAGTTTAAAAAAAAGGTGTCTGCAGTGTACAAAAATATAAAAGTAGTGGGTAAAAATATTAAAATATTTGTAAAATTCCTGATGTTTATTTTATTAAAAAGACATATTTTCTTAAAGATACAGCATTCTAAAAGTATTATATTCAGGAATGTTCTCATGAATGTTTGTATTCATTGGTTGCAGCTAATCAGCTTGCTAGAAACCAGTCACGTGACCGCATGCTCTCTGTTGTAACCTCGGAAGAGCCCAAGAAAATCCTAAATCATCAAAGTCATCCGATGATCAAATGAAATGTAACTATTCTTTATTCATAAAAAATTTTCTTGTAATATCAAGCTACCATTTCACAGAAAACGTAGATAATAACTGAATTATGAAAAAGTATGCAGGACCAAAACGGTCAGCATTTATCCATCATGGAGGACATTCGCTACTCGGACAACACGGACTGCGAATCAAAAAAAGGTATCTGCTAAGTCCTATTTTTTACATGAAATTTTCAGGAGATGGAAAAAACAAGCATACAAATCGACTAGTACAAAAATTAAAAAACTAACTTACCTTCAGAAACTGACGTCTTGTTTTGTCGAGCAAGATTTCCGCCGGCAAAATTTCCAACATGGATTGAAAAGTTTTGAGAATGTTAAGGACAAATTCATAGACGAAGTTATTACCAGAGTTCCTGACTTCACACTACCTACCGATCAAGTGGTGTTTAAACAAAGAGAGCGTAAATGCTGCAGCCGCGCGAAGGTCTGATCAATGATCTGGCAGAAACTTCCGGTAGCTACGCCCCTAATGCGCTCGTCCCTACTAGATGCTACTCAAGTTAAAACTACAGCCAGTGAGATCTGAATCCCGCTCCCCCCTCGAACGGTAGCCACGAAGCACCTCTCAGCTAACCCATCTCAAATAAACGTTCATCAAACACACCAAGCCGTTATACAGTGTACAGCCCACGGGAAAAACTTGTAAGAACGAAGCTGGACTTTTAAGAAGATTCCTCAGTGAACCTTACGGCTAAAGCTAGCTAGCCGTCTTGCTAGCTTCACAAGACGGCACAGTCCTTTGATGTTACGGTAATCCACCACAAAAGCGACTCCGACGAAAATCTTCATCAATTCCACAAATAATACATTCATTTACACAGCAGCGCGAAAATCACGAAGCACAAACATTGTTTTAAAAAATACTCTTGAGCATTTAGGCTAAACAACAGACTTACCTCGACGTCTAGATGTTCAGTCTGGGTCAAAGATGGCGCCTGCAGAAACAGAGAGGGGTGAAGGGCGTATAGAAAACTCACAGATAAAACAGAGATAAAAGTTAACCCTGTTTGGTCCGAGTGTCCTCCGGGCAGAAGATATTCTCTGTTCAGCAAAACAGCTGCTTTTCTGGATTCAAATCCAAGGAAAACCCTTTCTCACGGATGTCTGGAAAAAACCATCCGGTTCCTCTGAAGAAAACAGTGAAAAGGGGACGAAGAAGAGGTTCACAAGATGGTTCACGAGACCTCAGCCAATCACAGGCAGCTACGCCCGGCCACAGCCCATAGAAAGTGGGAGAAACCACTTTTGTAAACAAAACAAAATAGCGAACCAGACTGTTGGCAGGTTCTGAATTTCACAACGGCCTGGCGTGGAACCTGGACTATTGTGTCAAAAAGCACCGCAATAAAGTTTTCATTCTATCAGATGAAATCACTGCCACAAACGATTCTCTCTTTCTGAATCCACTCTCAGCCACAGTCACAGCTGAGAGTGATTGCCATATTTATTAAGACACACCCACATCAACAAAACCATCATAACCAAACAAACAGGAAATAAGAACTGATTTCAAAATAAAATACACATAAATGCAGGAAATAACTGGTATTTGGGATCACATTCTAACACCCTCACTTGATCCCATAATACCTCGTTCTTGACAAACATTCAAAGATATCCAAACACAAATTTTTGAAATTTTTCCAACATGAATTTTGTTGTAGGTTTAGTAAACAAATCTGCCACCATCTGTTCTGTCGGACAGTACTCCAGAAGTAACTTTCCACTATTTACAGTTGATCTGATGAAGTGGTATTTTATGTCTATATGTTTACACCTCTGTCTTTTAACTGGATTTTTTGCTAATGCTATTGTACCTTGATTGTCTTCATACACCTTTGGAAGTGCATATTGCTGTTTGTCCATTCCTTCTGTTTGTCCATTCCTTCTAACAGTTGGGTTAGATACAAACATTCCTGAATGGTGGCTGCCAGGGCTATGTACTCTGCTTCACATGTAGATAGTGCTACAGTGGGCTGCTTCTTTGTTTTCCAGGAGACTAACGGTCCCTCTTTACAAAGACTTACACAATAACCTGTTGTACTGCGTCTGTCTTGTACATCAGAAGCCCAATCAGCATCACTATAGGCTTTGATACCAAGATCTTCACTTTTTCTGAAATACAAAGCCTTATCACTTGTTTTTTTCAGATATCGCAAACATGTTTTACCGTGCTCCACTGTTGTGTTGTGGGCTTACTAAAATACTGTGATAATTTGCTGACAACAAAACTTAAATCAGGTCTGGTGCACACAGTCAGGTATATGAGGCTTCCTACTGCTTCCCTGTACATAGTAACATCACCCAGTACTTCATCAACAGTGTAATCCAATTTCTGTTCACATGGTGTGGTTCTTGGCTTACAATCATGCATTTTAAACCTCTCCAAGATTTTTTCAGCATATCTTTTCTGTGACATGGACACACAGTCATCTCTTAGGTCAAAATCAATGCCAAGAAAATGTCTTAGTTTTCCCAAGTCTTTCATTTTGAACTTTGCTGTAAGCATGTTCGTCACAGCATTCAATACATGTTCATCACTTGCTGCAATGATTACATCATCTACCCAGATTATCAAGATAACCTTGTCATGTACAGTTTCCTTTGAATAAACACAGTGATCAGCTTGGTTTTGTTCAAAATTATTCTCAATTAAATAATCATGAAACACTTTGTTCCAGTTTCTACCAGATTGTTTTAAACCATACAGTGATTTTTTTCAATTTGCAAACCAACTTTTCATTTGTATGAGACTGGACTTCATATCCTTCTGGTTGTTCCATGTAAATCTCACAATCTAATGGTGCGTTCAGGTACGCTGTTTTTACCTCCATTTGATGCAGGATCAGGTTCTCCTGAACAGCTTTTTGCATCAGAACTCTAACACTAGTCAGACTAGCCGTATGGGAAAATGTCTCCTTGTAGTCAATCCCCATCTTTTGACTGTACCCTTTTGTCACATAACGAGCCTTATATTGTTCTGTTCCGTCTACGTTGTTTTTGATTGTATACACCCATCGCCCCCCCACTGCTTTTCTACCTTCAGGCAGTTTTACTAAACTGAATGTCTGATTCTCCATTAATGACTCAATTTCTTCATCCATTGCTTTGACCCACTCTCTGGATTTATCAGAGCTCACAGCTTCTCTGAAAGAAACCGGTATGTTACATATGATTTTGTAACAATAATCAATGTCATGTCTGTCATCGATTTCATCTTCAATCAGGGTCTTAGTCATTGTACAGTCAGTGTACCTGTCTGGCTTCCTCCTCTCTCTAGTCGGATAACGCTGAGGTTCTGACTCGGTGTTCACTTCCACTGGATGTACTGGGGAAGAAGTAACTTCTGACTGTTCACTTTCATCAGGTTGTTCCTCCATTTTAATACGGAGATCTGGACTTTTCTGTTTGTATTCTATACAGTCATCTACAGGTGTTAGGAGGGTCTGGGTTTGTCGTTCTGCACACATCTTAGACGAAAATTTCACCAGTCTATGTTTCTGTACTTTGTTTGCATCAGGTAAATAAACCATGTAAGCTGGACTGTTTTTATCGTAACCAAGAAAAATCCCCTTTTCACTCCTTGGGTCGAGTTTTCTTTTGTCTTGTTTGTACACGAAACATTCTGCGCCAAATTTTTGCATTCTGGACAAGTTGGGTCGTCTTCCTGTCAAAACTTCGATTGGTGTCATCTTTAATTGTTTATTGAAACATCTATTTCGTATTACAGCAGCAGTCTGGACCGCGTATGTCCACAGCTGTTGGGTAGATTGCTTTCGATAAGCATGCAGCGAGCCATATCAAAAAGCGTGCGCCAGTTTCGCTCAGCAGTGCCGTTTTGGTGCGGCGAGTAAGGTGCTTATGTTTCATGCCGGATGCGATGCTTACGTAGAAGGTTCTGGAAAGCTCCTCCAGTAAACTCAGTGCCGTTGTCTGATCTGACGCATTTCACATGCCCATGGGGTGCAATGTCAGCCAAAAACTTTTCTGTGGCTTTAACGGTGTCATTTTTACTTTTAATGAAATACACAAAAACTGCACTGGAAAAGTCATCAGTGAAAGAAAGAGCATATCTGTGGCCGTCTCTGGACTCTGGATGCAGTGGTCCAGCTAGATCGGTATGAACCAGCTCTAAAGGTCTTCTGGCTCTCAAGTCAGGATCTCTGTTTCTAGTTTGGTATAGTTTACCCTCAGTACACACTTCACAGAAAGGACATTTTGTGGTTGAACCCTTGATTTTCATACCATTCACAACATTCTGCAACTCCTTAATGTCTGCATAATTGCAATGTCCCAGAATTTCATGCCACATCTGCATATCAAAACATCCTTTACATTGATCATGAGAAATGTCATCATCACTCGTGTGTAAATAATAAAGTCTATCATGCACATAAATATTGAACTTCGTACCGTCTCTGTGGATCAACACGTCCTTCCTGTTTTTGAAGATCACCGTCGCTCCGTTGGCTGTAGCTGCTTTCACAGAGTAAATGTCTTGTGGATATGACGGGATGTACAAAGCTTCCTTCAGTACAGCTTTCACACGTCGTCCTCTGCTGTCAATCAGCCAGACTTCCGCATCACCTCGACGTTCAGCCACTCCTTCACTCTTCTTGCCGTCAGCCAGCTCCACGCAGTGTGACCCGACTCGGAATCTCTCATCAAAGCGTCTGAACTTTCGGAGATCGGTGATGATGTGTGAAGTTGCTCCACAGTCGACCATCAAGCCCCTCGGGTTGACGCCCGCTCCTTCACTCACTTGGAAAGCAAACTCTTTCTCCTGGCTCTCCGTCTCACCGCAGGCTTTGCGTGCGTCGTCCCGCTCTCTGCGCAGTCTGCGTCTGCAGGTGTTGTCCCGGTGTGTGTTGCTCGTGCACAGGCTGCACCACAGCTTGCGGCGGCAGGTTCTGGCTAGATGTCCTTTGAGCCCGCATCTGAAGCACATCAGGTCCGTCGTCGCCCTCTCTGCTCCTCGCTCATCTGCGTTAGCAGGTCTTCCTCTCTGGTGCGCGCAGGCTTTCATCACGTCGTCACCTGCTGCGGCAGCGCGCATCTTCTCAGTGTCCTCATAACTCCGCAGTTTTGTCTTGAATTCAGCAAAAGTCATGGTTTCATCTCGCTGTGTAACATGGATAGCAAAGGGTTGAAATGTTTCAGGTAGCCCCTTCAAAACCATTGCTACCAGCAGGCCATCACTCAGAGTTTCACCGGCGTTTCTTAAGGCCGTAATTGCAGTCTCAGCTCGGATTATGTATTCCGTCACACTTTCATTCTCTGTCTTTTTGAGTGACGTCAGTTCAGTATAAAGACTTTTGATTCGGGGCTTCCCTTTGTTCTGGTAGTAGTCTCTCAGGATCTGTAGCGCCTTGCGCCCATCATCAGCTGCTTCGCGCATCACCAGCGACAGACTTTTGTCATCCAGAAACTGGATCAGCTCAGCATATGCCTCCGCATTTCTCACTGGATCTTCTTCATCATCTGCATCAGGTGGACTCACAGTAGTGTCTCTAAACCTTTGTAGTCGAAGGTGGCCCATAAACTTTGTCTCCCAGAGTTCGTAGTTTTTCTCATCTCCATCAAACAGTAGTCGTGACCAGCGGCTTGTATCAGCTGTGCGCCTGCTCATGGTGCCAACGTCCTCACACACAGTGGGGGAAAACGAACTTTCAGTAGTCTCAGGCTTCTTCTGGGCCCATAACCTGTTGGCAAGTTCTGAATTTCACAACGGTCTGGCGTGAAACCTGGACTACTGTGTCAAAAAGTCACAGCTGAGAGTGATTGCCATTTTTTATTAAGACACACCCACATCAACAAAACCATCATCACCAAACAAACAGGAAATAAGAACTGATTTCAAAATAAAATACACATAAATGCAGGAAATAACTGGTATTTGGGATCACATTCTAACACAGACCATTTTTTTTTCTCCATTGGACTTGAAAAACTTTAAATCCCCATCCCTTTTTGTTAAGAAAAGGGGCATCTGTGACTTTTATTCGGATAAACTTTCATACTAAACATGTTGAAGGCTTCCATCTTAAAATGTGGTCACAGAGCCCTATATCTAACCCAAAATGTCATGTCCATGTATATGGATGCTAGGTCTTAAAGGGGCCATGATTTTTTTTTTTTTTTTAGGCTTTCAGAGGAAACTATATCCATATATATGATTTAAATATATTACATTTGGAACATTATTATACAAATTGTTTATGAAATATCTGTTATATTAGAGACCTATTTTTCTACCAAGAAGTCAGCGGGAGAAATGCCTGGTGGGGTGGGGTGGGGGGTGGGTGGCTGGTACTCTATAGATGGAGCTTTGACTCTGCTGTGGCAGAGGTACTCAACAAGCAGAGCTGAACGTGAGCATCGCCAACTTCTGAGCCACGCCACACGCACCTGTGCTCATCATCCAACTTCAACCTCAGATCAGACAAGACAACCCGCTGAATTTAAGCTTGTTTATAAGTACTAATCCCCCACCCCCGGCTTGCTGAAGGGTGGGAGGGTTTGCGTTGACTTGAGAGCGGAGCGGACTCTTCCTGGAGGGTGCGGTCAGATGTTTTTGATGTCAGCTAGATAAATCGTCACGTTTCAGTTCTCTGCAGGAAAGAGTGAAGGTTTTTTGTTAATTTTTCACAGATCAAAATGATGCTTTAGGATTCTTTATAGAGAGGAATGAACACTAGAATACATTTAAAACCTCAAAAAGTAGAATTTTCATGTTAGGGCCCCTTTAAGTGGATAATGTGTTTTCCTCAAGGTCTGTCTATATATTTCGCTTAATATGTTTGGGTGTAGCTATCAACTATCCGAAAGCTTTGCAAAAGTTGCAGCATGGACACAAATGTGTCATGGATGGACCTGATTAACCCTTCCGTTCTCCTTAGCTTGTTTACATTAAAAGTGGGGTCATCTGGACACCACAGGACAGTGCGCTGAACTTTTTTTTTTCACTGATTTCGGAGTTTCACTAATGTCCATGGCAGACATAAAATCCTGTCCCCCTTCGTCCACATTTGTCATGGAAAAAATCGCATAACAATATGTGGACCCCAAGGAGAGCGGAAGGGTTAACCGGCTGCGAGGGGAGATGAAAAGCAGGCAGACCTATGACAAGGTCTTTCAGTCAGTTTGGGGAGCCTCTGCTAAGTGTGGAACTCAAATATTTTTTCAGTAAGAAAGTTACAAAAGATAAAAGGATTTAGAGACATAATTTCAATTTCATATTTTCTTTTTCCACTTAGGTGGACGGTCTGTCATAATGTGTCCCCATGGCATTGTGTACAGTGTCAAGTTCAACTTGAGAGCAGAAAGCCCTAGGGATTATGCAGACCTCCTTTTGTCATGGAAGCACTTATCAAATGTCTGCATTTTATGACTTTGCCCAGTGGATGGTGGCCCATGCAAACCTCAGACTTCCAGAAACCCCCCATTCCAACCTTTTGAGGGAAGGCTTGCTGAGCCAACAGCAGATAATGTTGAGGCTGCTTCCCATGGCAATCTTAAAGTTCAACTACCATGGCTGCTTGAAAAGCTTCCAGTCTCAGAGGTAAATGGCCATCCTGTAACAGGCTCCAGCAAACACTTTGTCCTGTATGATAAATTTCATCAGGACAATACCAAAGATCCACTGGATGTCCGGAGAAGGATCGACATTGTTCCAGAACTGCAAGCAACTTTAAACAGCCAAGTTACAGAGCAACTGTTTGCCTGTCTGAGGAAGAACAACTACTTCCTCAACAACATGGGACCTTCCGCTTACATCTTTCTGATGCGAAACATCCTAAAGCACAGAAATGTGAATCTAAACAAAAAAACTGATCAAGATACAGTTAAGAAGAGGTGTTCAACAAATGAAAACGACGACACAGTCACACTTGGGCCAAGTGATACTGGGTAATCCAAATCTTTAGCTTACACAAGGATATTACAGTTTCTCTTTCTCCAGAATTAAAATAAACTAAGCTAGTTTTTCTTGACCGTTAGGTCAAGAAACATTCCATGACACAGAAAGTTTGGCTGTAGAGATCAATCCAAAAACCCAGCATCAAGTGGAATCAGATGTTGCCACTTCCAAAGCAGGTACATCTTGTATGCTAATGTAGTTCACACATTGACTCTTAGGTTGTTTCATTGCATATTTTTGTTAATATTTTTTAATATTAACAATATTAAAAATATTAATATTAGTCTTCAGTAAATATAGTAAAGAAGAAGGATAACAAATCTAATGTAGTGATACAGGTGTTGACTGTATATAATTATATTGAAGTATATAATTCATATAAATCAATGTTTTGAGTGTTTTATTGGTGAAGTTGACAGAGACTGGGTGTTGAGGTCCCAGGGGAAAGATTTATGGGAAGGGAAAACATGTGAATGGTAAAGCTGGTATATTTGTATATATGTACGTGTTTTTGTATAGATCTTGTGTGTATTCGATTATATGGACAGATGTCTGATGGTACTTAATTTCTGCTTCTGAAATAGTTTATTATTAAAAATTAAAAAGATAATTTTTAGGGGGTAGGATTAAAAAAAAGTTTTTAAACTTCTTCCTACCCCATTTTGAACTACACAATTCAGGTGTAATATCTTTTATTTATAATTTATATAAAATTTTGTTTCTTGTTTTGTTTTTTTTTTTTACCATGTAATCTGTATGTTCGAAATAAAGGACTAACTAACTAACTAACTAACTTTGAAATGTTCTTTATAAAGTTTCACTTCAGACCCACAAAGAAAGACTCCAATGCGGGCCCCATTGTGCAAGTCTGACAGAGTTGGACAATGTGGAAGCTGAGTGTTCCTGCTGGTCATTTGACGTGCATCAAAATCAAGAGCAAGTGGTAATAGCCTTTAGTTTTTTTTTTGTTTGTTTGTTTGTTCTGATCGGACTGTCAGCATGAAGAAGTTGCAATGTTCTTAACATTTACTTTAAAAGTGGTTTTGTTTTTCATAGCTTCAGTACGTCTTGGATACAAGGAGGCCAGGAAATGAACTCATCGTTCAAACCTTCAAGAAGACATGCCTTACATGCTCTGATCTCCTCACCCTTGGGCTGAGGTGAGATGTGGAGTCTACCGTGAGTTTATTGCACTACTTTACATATGTGTTATGAAAGTATTTCATTTACAATCAACAAAACACATTTCTTTTTCTTAGATTGTGTACAGAAGCAGGGTGTTTGATGAGATAGTTTATCTTTTAATTCTTTTATTTTTTCTTTTTCTGTGAGTAACACAAAAGGCTGGAAAGCTCATAATGCTCAGGAAGCACATAAAACCTTCTGGCAACGAGTAGAGGAGGACACACAGCTTATAACAGCAACAAAACAATCAAGCACAGGTGCATCCATTTAGATGGCAGAAAGACCAGGTGAAAAGAGGAAGGAAATCAAGAAACCTGTACAGAGAGGAAGGTGAAACAGAAAACAACCACATCCAGCCCCAAACCCCACAGTTATTTTCTTTTATTTGTTATGAACTTTTTATATTGAAATTGTATACTTTGCTAATGCTTGATCAGGGAAAGAATATCTGCACTGTCGATATGTACATCTGTCCTACCTGGTTTCCACCTCTGAATATTGATCCGATGACAAGTCTCCCTGTAAGTATGCAGCATGTTTTACATTTATGAATGGGCCAAACTAGGCATATGTCTTCATACTAAGTTTTTTTTTTTTTTTTTCTTACTATCCTTTAAAAGAGTGAAGCCCATCTGAAGGATTTCATCTTATTCCCTCTGTGGACACCTGGACATTTCCAGATCTGTGCAAGTATTTAATGCTACTCAGAGAATGATTACATATTTACTTACTAATACATTAACCATTGTATTGACAAAGTGTACTTTTGATTTTGTGAGCATTGCATACCTGTTAACTTTTCTCTTTTTTGGGGATTTAATCACTATTTTCTTTATATGGGCAATACATGGGAATCTCATAGATCCAATGAGTTTTTATTTTGGAGTTTATATATATAGCATTGTCCTTTGTTTTGAACATTTTATTACTTTTTATGTAAAGCCCTTTGATTGAAATGATATCTTTTTGAAAAGTGCTATACAAATGAAGTTGATTTGATTTGATTTGCATGTATGGCATCTGGGGCTCTTCTTCACTAATATCAAGGAAGCAGTAGTGCAATGCTACAGAAATGACTGTAATGTGATTTTTCAGATAAACATCAGCTTTCCTCCTTAGGTCATGAAGCCAGAGCAGAAAGAGATTGTCTTTCTAGACTCCCTTTATGCTCATACAACTTGGGATTTAGAGCCCAGCAGTTCATGCACTCTTGAGGTTACATTAGAATGATTTTCGACATTTGGTCAAGTTCCTTTGATCTTATTTTTTTTTTAATTAAACTTTATTATTCAGGCAGGACAGATTAATAACAACATTCTTATTTGCAACTGTGGCCTGGCAAAAGGCAAGACCTTCTGAGAAAAGGAAAGAGGTTAAGAGTTTACTTTAACAGTGTTTGGTTGTGTTCTACAGACCCCTTTTTTCTTTTTTTTTTGCATGTTTTGTTCTGATGAATATATTACTTTTTTGACATTCCTATGACCGTTGAAATGCACGGTGGCAAGAAATAGTTTTGAAACCCTTATTAATAAATAGATTGAGCGTTCATTATTGTGTCTATATTTTGGTGAAAAAATAGACAAATACAGTATGTTAATACATTTATAGTGTATTGATGTGATCACTAAATTTGACTTCCTGTTGCAAATCATGTAACATCCACAGAGCAATTTTTGAAGTAATCATTCACATATCCCTTCCTGCCACTGTACTTTTTGAGGTCTTTGCAGTAATGAGGTCGTGTTCATTAGACCTTCAGACATTGTATTTAACCCACGTCTTTTTACATTCACAGATTTGTAATTTTTTTTTTCCTTATAAACACACAGGGCTATTGCACAGAAGATCTGTCCAGGTACATGGACTGAGATGACGGCCAAAGATGTGGTGGTATGTTAGCATAAATAACACTTGACATTTGTAGTGAATTATGTAAATGTGAAAGCTAGTTTAAAAAATATATTGTTAAAAGAATAAATATAAAGTTAAAGGAGAATAATTGATCTAAAACAATGTAAAAGGTTCCTGTAGCAGAATTTTGTAATCATGTATGACAATGATGCTGTCATATCTTACTACTTCTGTGTCACTCCAGTCATTTTTGCTTTCCTTAAAACAGGGCTTCCCAAGGCAAGACTTTGGATCCGACTGTGAAATATTCATGCAAATGGTGGGTAAGAGCGTGCACTGACACAAGTATGTTTACATTTCATTGCATTTTTTTTTTTATCAAGTTTGAAGTTGATAAAAACAAACTATGGGTACTTATGATGGGATACAATATAAAGGTGTTATGGTGTCCCAATGATGAATTCATGAAAGTATCATCACTGAATATTGAACTTTTTTTCTACAGGCTGCATTGTACGTGATCCTTGATGAAAAGTTTGACTACTCAATTGTAAGTATAATTTCTAGCAAAAAAATGTGCTCTTCAAGCCTGCATTCTGTGTTGTGAACTAAAGTTCTATTCTTACAATCATTTCAGCTCAACATGCTCGTTTTGCGGAGGTGGTGGTGTTTGCTGTTGTTGGGAAAAAAACTCTTTAAACAGGTAGAGAAGAAAAAGAAAATATTTTTTTCATTTTTATTTTAATGTTTTCTTTTTACAGTGTTGGTAAACCTTAAGAATCACTATTGTTTTGATGGTAATGCGATTTAATAAAAGCATTTCTATAGATAAAATGTAAAACAATTGTGCCAGATCATGGGATGACTGTTTCTCTTTATCATTCAATCTGATTTTATTCAATCTGATTTTAGTTATGGAAACATCTTTGCCCACTGGACAGAGGAATTCCAGGACCTCCTTGATGGGAAGCATTCCCCAGTTTTCAGGCTAAAGGTCAAGTGTGTTCAAAACACTGAGGTCAGTTATGAAAACTATCAGAATGGATCTTGGTTCATTAGGGTTCATCAACTAGTGTGGGAAACATAAATTCATAAGTTAAATATATTCTTACTTTTTGACACAAATCTCAAAGGAAACGTATCATGAAAATCCACTATTTCTCTCTTTAAAGGGAACTTCGGCTACAATGATAAGTTGGCTCTATATGGTTTACTTTGCTGTTTGCAACATAACGATCAGCTTAAAATGTTATAAATAATTTCCAGTTTTATGATTTTTATCAAAACTTGATTCACGTGTAGGTTGCCATTAATGAAAGACTCAGCAATTGGGAACAAGCTTTCTTTGAATGACAAATGGGCTTAAAAGCGGGTAATAATATAAACAAAACCAGAGCCGGCTTACTCCGATTCCCTGGAGTGGACTTCATTGTAAGTATGAGCCACAAGATTTCTTTGTGGGACTAACAGGTTTTATGTTAGCTTGTTAACATGTTTTACACCTGATTTACCATTACGCATAAGCATTAGATGCATAAATCTAATGCTATACACCTACATTTATTTACTGTGTAACCTCAAAGTTATATGATGGAAGGAAATTGGTATAATAAGCTATTCTTCCATCATAAGCAGGAGAGAATAATAAGGCTCAAACAGTTACTAAGCATGTCTAAGTACATTACCTTTGTTTGCTTTTATTTCGCTTTCAGCCTACAATTTAGTTTGATTGTACAAGGACTGTAAGCTCATATAATTCTGGGCCACGATCTGTCTACATAAAACAAGTTAGTCCTTATGAGGTCCCACAAAGAAATCTTTTCGACTCGTACTTACAGAGAAGTCCACACACAGAACAAGGAATCAGAGTAAGCCTGTTGTCGCTCTGTTTTTACTATTACCAGTCAATGAGCAGGTACTATTCTGAGGGCCTCGTGATCAACTTTCACACATAATATAAAAATGAACAGTCTAATGCAAAAGAATAAAACAAAGAAAAAACATCTTTGAGTTATAATTGTGGTGACATTAACATTTAAAATAAAACCGTCTGATCAATATTTATCACATTATTTTTTATGATGAAGTGAATGTTTTTTTCTTTAGTTTTGCTGTTTTTTTTATTTTTATGTTGGAATGAAAATATCATGTGTGTGGGGGTGTGTGTATATATATATATATATGTGTGTGTGTATATATATATATTTATTTCTTGAAAAGTACTTGAATAGTTCTGTCTCAAATCTGATTTAAATTGGTCAATACAGCATATTTACATTGCATTGTCTTCTCTCTGTCCGTTTCTTTTTCTGTTAGGATGCAACTGACAAGGACTTGTACAGTGAAACTCCAGTGGGAATCCTCTGCATTGACGAACATCCTCAACTCAACCCATCCAGAGTGAGCATCATCTTGGAAGGGAGTTTAGTAATGGAAGAGCTGGCCAACCTACCGCTGGCTGTCTGTGTCCTGTTTGACTGATCTGTGCTTTGCACTTGGATTACCCCAATTGCATGAAAAACACCTTCCACTTTATTCAACAAGTCATGCTGAACCTTGGCAGAGTTGAGCTGAAACCCAAAATTCAATCTTTGAAGAATCAACTGTCTGTGTAAAACAGGGGTCTGAGTACTTAAAGAAAACACCATAGTTTTTCCATTTTCAACTCTGTTCTTCCCCCATCTCAGATGAGTGGATACAGACGCATCTTGATGATGCGTTCAGTTCTTGTAGTGAGTGAAGAAAAAACAGAGTTAAATATGGAACAATGGTGATGTGTTCCTGTTAACCACTGCTCTATAAATGTTGCACTTTAAAAATACCATGTTTACTGTGGGCACTGTTTGATATGCAAGTATTTTTAATGCATTACCACAGATTTTGCTGTTTGATTCCAACCTGATTGGCATATGATTGATATTGGCACTGATCTAGTAATTTGGTTTCATTTGTATTTCATGATACAGTATGTTTTATGGCATTGACACAGATTTTGTAGTTTAATTCTATGCCTGATTAGTGTATGTTCGTGTTATCACCCCTGATGTAGTTTTATTCCTATTGCATTGATTTTTGTTGTTCATGAAAAGCACCTTCCACTTAATTCATTAGCTTGAGCTCAATTTTGGCCGAGGTGAACGGAAACCTAAATTCAATCTTTGAAGAAGTGTGTGTTTAAAACAAGGGTCTTAACCCATTGCTCTGGATGTGAGTGCCTGGTTATTTGGAATGTTGCACTTTAAAAATAGTATTAGCATGCTGGGAAGATGCCGCATGACGTCTTCGTCTTCGTCTCTCCTGATCAATGATCAACTTGATATATAAGAGCCAATTTCGTCTTCAAAAACCAATCAGTGGTTTGGTTAAAGATTGTGGTTTGAACTGGTAGAAAACTAAGCTGTATTATGGCTGATAACACGTGTCAACGCAACAAGAAGGAAGCCGAGGGTGAAACCTCTTTATTGAATGAACTATGGGCACTTAATGTAAAAATGGACAATATGCAGACAAAAATGGACAGCATGCAAGCCAACATTGAAACACAAATGGATGTAAATAAAAATTTACTCCGTGGAAACTTGGAGAAATTAATTTCGGACGGACAAGCCGCTTTTAAAAGTGAGCTGGAGAAGGCGGTGAGCGAAGTGCGTAACAACTTGGATCTGGAAGTCACGATTATGAGTTCCAGAATGGACAATATCGAGGCGAAAATGAGCAAAAGAGAAGTGCAGGGAAAGCCCTATGATCCAGACGTTTCGCTGGAGAAGGCGGTGAGCGAAGTGCGTAACAACTTGGATCTGGAAGTCACGATTATGAGTTCCAGAATGGACAATATCGAGGCGAAAATGAGCAAAAGAGAAGTGCAGGGAAAGCCCTATGATCCAGACGTTTCGCTGGTTATTGTCGGGCTGCCTCAAACGGATGGTGAGGATCTAGCGGCTAAAGTGAATGAGTTGCTGCGGGAAGGACTGCGCTGTGAACCGGTGCCAAAGCTGGTGGCCACAGAGCGCGTAAGACCGAGAGGACGGCAACCTGGGCTGGTGAAAGCTGAGCTTGAGACGGTACAGGACAAAGTGGCTGTGCTTCGTTTAAACCCTTCCGTTCTCCTTAGCTTGTTTACATTAAAAGTGGGGTCATCTGGACACCACAGGACAGTGCGCTGAACTTTTTTTTTTCACTGATTTCGGAGTTTCACTAATGTCCATGGCAGACATAAAATCCTGTCCCCCTTCGTCCACATTTGTCATGGAAGAAATCGCATAACAATATGTGGTTGGAGCCATCTGGACCCCAAGGAGAGCGGAAGGGTTAAAGTACAAGCTCAAGGATCACGACAACTACAGAAGAGTGTACGTATCCTCTGCGAAATCGCACGCGGAGCGCCTGATGGATTTTAATCTACGGACTCTCATTCGAGAGATTCCAACAGCGAAGAACTACTTTTTGGCTGGCAACGGACGATTGGTTAAATGCTCTCCAGCGGAGGATGGTGTGGAACAACGTGGGGCACGGGTGTGACGAGATTACGCCTGGCCCGTAAGTACTGAACATGTTGTTTTGGTTCACTGGAACGCAAACGGATGGACGCTGAATAACTGTAAACTTAGAGCACATCTTCTCCCATCGCTGGAGCCAGATATAATTTCTTTAAATGAAACTCACCTATCTAATCTAGTACCGGAGCTCGATGGCTTTACCTGGATTGGGCACAACCGTGCTGTGCACAAAAGAGCTGTTAAAGCCTCTGGGGGAGTGGGTCTTTTTGTTAAAAATGTTATTTTGGACAGTTTCTAAATAAGAATTGATAAAACTTATGAGGGAATACTTTGTTTAAGATTTGAGCATGTTGTATCACAATATTCGTTCATAGTAATTTCTTGTTATTTGTCCCCTGAAACCTCCACGTGGGGGCGTAATGCGGACCTTTTCTTTGCTCAGTTACTTTGATTAATATATGCTGCTGATGTTGATTCTGTTTACATTTGTGGAGATCTAAATAGTCGCATTGCACAGCTGAGAGACTATGTTGACGAGGATGATATTCCCTCCAGGGTGGTTTTGGATACAGCCTTAAATAAACATGGGGAAACGTTTATAGAATTTCTTAAAGACTCAAGTGTTGTGTTCTGAATGGTAGGATAACTCCAGAAAATAATAATTTTACTTCTATATCTGTCAGAGGTAAAGCTGTGGTTGATTACATTGTGACTCCACATATAGATTTGAGTACGTGTGTAGAATGTAAAGTTTTTACCCCTTTAAGTTTATTAGAAAGAAATGACCAGCATGTGATAAGCATGATAGATGACAGATGTAGACTTCCTGATCATTTTAAAGCAAGACTTCACTGGACTGATAAGAACTGTGAGCTCCATGAATGCAGCTGTCTTTATCAGCGGTCCCATTCCAACTATTCGAGGAGGAGAAGAGCGATTCAGCAGGCTGTTGGCACTGAACAGGTGGCTTTCTACGACATGTGGTGAAACGGGAATTAATTTCATCAACAACTTTCACATTTTCTGGGAACGCAAACATCTTTTTAAAGAAAATGGATTCAGTTTAAACAAATCAGGAGTTAAACTGTTCTCCTCCAATCTCTTCTACTCCCTGCGTCATGCCAAGACTAAGATAAATTTATCTCAGTGTCAAGGCCAGACACAGACTGGATCCACACAAGGAACGGAGCTGCCCCCACCGGAGGAAAACATCAGAAACGGGAAACCTGCCTCCGAACACCGGAAGAGGAAAAACAACGAGGAAGATGGACCCTCCCAAACACCATCAAACCAACAAACTCCTGACGGTACCCCCTCCCCCTCTTCACCCTCTTCACCCTCTTCACCCCACCTGAAATTCATTGAGCAGATGATGGAGCGAGTCGGGATTGGGCTTCGATCTACCCCTCTGGCCAATCCATTTTTGTCCCCCATAACTCTGTCACCAGAATGTTCGAAGGGTCGACGTAAAGCCCCACCCTCTCCTGTACAACATCATATCCTGTCCATACAATCAGATGTTTGATGTGTTGAGGGTCCAGGCTGTGGATATAACAACAGTCATGATGTTCTCCAGAAAAACCTGGGACCCTGTTCTCTAGAAACACACACCGTTTCTGTACTTGTCACCAACAGGAGGAATGTAATCTGCCCAAAACGCAAACAGAGGACTTTAAAAGAGGTAAACATTTCCTCTGCGCATTTCCAGAAACAGAAGGTAAATGAAAATATTATTACTCCTAGACCTGTCAAATTAGCACTTTTAAATGTCAGGTCTTTGGCAGGAAAAACATTTTTAATTAATGATTTTATCACTGAGAACAAAGTTGATTTGATGTTTTTAGTTGAAACCTGGTTAGATGAGAATAGTAGGGATGCAGTTCTCACAGAGTCGGCTCCTCCCAATTATAGTGTTATCAGTGAGGAAAGAACAAGCAGAAAGGGTGGGGGGGTTGCAGTTTTGTTTAATGAAATGTTTCAGTGTAAAAAGTTATCTTTTGGAAACTTTCCATGTTTTGAATATGTAGCCCTACAGCTGAAGGCCTCACTCAAAACCATATTTATCAATATCTATCGACCCCCTAGATATAGTCCAGAATTTAACCTTGAGTTTAGTGAACTGCTGTCTATAATTTGTCTTGATTTTGACTGTATAATCATGGCTGGAGATTTTAACATCCATTATGGAAATCTTGAGAACAAAGGGACTAAGAACCTGAAAAACACTCTGGACAATTTTGGGTTGACTCAACATGTAACAGAGCCCACACACACAGGGGAATATTCTTGATTTATTGATTTCCAAAGGTCTGAACATCTCTAAGGTTACTGTATGTGATTTTAGGTCTGTCTGATCACTGCTGTGTTTTCTGTGAGAGCACAATTCCAGTACACAAAAATGTTTTGAGGGAGGAGATCACAAAACGGTATATAACTGAAATACTAGTGAGATGTTCAATCAGATTTTCTCTCTGACTCCTCCCCTCTCAGGGGATTCAGTCAATGAACTTGTTAATAGCTTTAATTCCAACATGTCAAATATCATGGATAGCATTGCTCCCAGTAAGGTGAAGGTGATCTCTGGTAGGAAAAAAATCTCCATGGAGAAATTCCATTCTGGTAAAGAACGGAAAAAGAGAATGTCGGAAATCTGAACGCAGATGGCGAAAATCTAAACAACAGGTAGACTATGACATCTATAAAGAGAAACTTCACTTATATAATTTACAACTGAGCAATGCAAGGAAGTCCTATTTTTCTGAAATATTACCAAAAACTCCCATAATGCTCCGGGCCTTAATTTAATATAGTCGACAGGTTGACAAAACCCCTGTGTCAGTGGCACCCGAACTTTTACTCCACCAAAGCCTGTAATGACTTTGCCAAATTCTTCAGGGACAAAATCAAAAACATTAGACAAACAATTATTTCATCAACTACAAGTTCAGGATATGAACCCTATCCACTAGAAACCATAAACCCCATGGCTCAGTTTCAACCCATAAACGGTAAAGAACTGCAGGACATTCTATGTCAACTGAACTCCTCCTCCTGCTGTCTGGATATTCTACCCACAAGTTTTTTCAAAAAGTTTCAAAGATCCTGGAACCAGTACTGCTCCAGATTGTCAACTTGTCGTTAACATCTGGTGTTTTCCCAGAACCACTGAAAACATCTGTAATCAAACCTCTCCTGAAAAAGGACAGTCTAGACCAGGGGTCTCAAACTCGCGGCCCGCGGGCAATCTGCGGCCCGCGGGATGATAATTTGCGGCCCCCGCCGTCATATGAAAGATTACTGTTAGTGCGGCCCGCAAGGCTGATATGAATGACAGTTGTTGTGTGCTGAGCTGAACGAACCAATCACGGTAAGGTATATGGCTCTGGAGGGCGGGACATCGGCGGGTTGTCCGAGCCTCCTCACTCTTTAATTCCTTCCTCCAGTCAGCTGGGCGGAGGAGGAGCCATGAAGCTGCTGGAAGTGCTTTCTCACTGAACGTGATTCGCGGGCCCCGCTCCTCTTTCGCCACGTGACAAAACGTGAACACAGCCTGCCGCTTGTCAAAAAGCGTGTTCCACGCGACAATTCCGCGCACGCATCAAATATTCCACGGACAAATCAGACCCTCGCGAGCGCTTTTTCCTCCTCCACGAGCAGAGAAAGTCCTCGCAAGAGAGACTGACTACTTCCGCGTGCGTGAGTGATGCCCGCGAGCGAGCAGAATCTTCAAAGGTGTTTCCACACCGGCCGCATGTCTGCGCGGGTTTATGAACGCACGCTCAGCAGGTTGTATCCACACCGGAGCAGCGCGGTCACGCAGCAACAGAGAGGAGATTCTTCTTCTGTGGTGTTTTTACCGTTCATTAACGCTGCTGCTACTGTGCGTGAAATATTGAACCGGGTTGAAGACTCAGCGCGCGCTCAGAGCGTGCACGATTTGTGCGCAGAGCTTGAAACCAGATTTAAAAACTTGCGTAGCAGCGCGCGCTCCAACCTTTCAGTGAGCGCGCTGCTCTCAGCTCAGAAATGAAGGAGGTTCTGTAAATACAGACATTTGAAACTGAATAAAAATAGTTTTCTCTTGTTTAGTGTTTCTCAGGTATTTTCTCGTAGACACCCCCCCTCAGCTGCAAGCATCATTAGTATCCGTTAATTTGCTCAAATTAAACGTATATCTCCTCAAAATATCATACTTTTATTATCATTAAAGAATAAATAATAATAAAAAAACTTCTAAATAATCAGTTTTATTAATTGTTCTCTCTCTTTTTTTTTTAGAATACCTCCAAAACTTCCAGACAAAGTAAAAACAATCTTTCCATGTTTCTCTCCACAGTAGTGCTAGGATTCTGTCTTTTCTCAGAGATTCAATTATTTCGCATTGGCTAACTGTAAATTGAGTTTTAGGTTGTTTTTGCTATATTGAATTTATTATCAACTACTATGTAGGATTATGCACAATATTCATCTCTAATGTAAACATGTTTTTATTTGCATTCCCCCCAGGGGGGCGCACCCCACCATTTGAGAAACACTGATCAGTCAGTCAGTCAATATGTGGTTTCAGTCGTCTGTGTCTGCTGTATGGTCATTGTTATTATTTTAATTAATAAAAATTGATTTTCTGATTCATTTTTTAAAATTAATTTAATTCATTCATTATTTTGTATTAAAAATAAAGATATTTGAGAACATTGGAATGTTTTATCAGCGATTTGCTTGTGGAAATCCTGATGCGGCCCGGCCTCACCCAGACTCTGCCTCCAGCGGCCCCCGGCTCAATTGAGTTTGAGACCCCTGGTCTAGACAAAACTCAAATGAACAACTACAGACCGATATCAAACCTGCCATTTTTAAGTAAGATCATTGAAAAAGCTGTTTTCCATCAGTTAAATGAATTCCTAATAAATAATAACTGCTATGATGTCTTCCAGTCCGGCTTCAGACAGAACCACAGCACTGAAACGGCTCTGACCAAAGTGACCAATGACATACGTTTGAATACAGACAGTGGAAATATGTCAGTGCTAGTTTTACTGGATCTCAGTGCTGCGTTTGATACAGTCGACCACGCAATACTACTCAGACGACTGGAAAACTGGGTGGGTCTCACTGGGCCAGTACTAAACTGGTTCAAAACGTACTTAGAAAACAGGAAATATTTTGTGTCAATTGGTAACTTCACTTCTGAGCCAACAGAAATTACATGTGGAGTGCCCCAAGGCTCCATCCTGGGACCACTTCTATTTAACATCTACATGCTCCCACTGGCCCAGGTTATAAAGAACAACAACATTAGTTACCATAGCTATGCAGATGACACACAGATATATATTAGACTGACACCAGGAGACCGAGGCCCTGTACAGGCTCTTGGTAAATGCATTGAGGACATTAATGACTGGATGTGTCACAACTTACTTCAATTAAACAAAAACAAAACTGAGGTTATTGTCTTTGGGGCTAAAGAAAAAAGGTTAGACGTCACTACAGAGCTTCAATCTATTCAACTAAAAACTACCAACCAGGCTAGAAACTTGGGTGTAGTGATAGACACAGACTTAAATTTTGATAAACACATTAAGGCAGTCACTAAATCAGCCTATTATCATTTAAAAAATATCTCAAGGATTAAAGATTTGATGTCTAAGCAGGACCTGGAGAAACTAGTGCATGCTTTCATCTTTAGTCGACTTGATTACTGTAACAGTTTTTTTACAGGACTACCAAAAAAATCCATCAGGAAACTGCAGCTGATTCAGAACTCTGCTGCTCGGGTTCTCACAAGGACTAAGAAAGTAGACCACATCAGTCCAGTTCTGAGGTCTTTACACTGGTTACCTGTCTCTCAGAGGATAGACTTTAAAGTTCTGTTACTGGTTTATAAAGCTTTGAATGGTTTAGCACCAAAATACATGACTGACCTCCTGACCCAATATGTACCAGCCAGACCTCTCCGATCATCAGGATCCGGTCTTTTATCAGTTCCTAGAGTCAGAACTAAACATGGAGAAGCTGCATTCAGCTTCTATGCACCACAGATCTGGAACAGACTTCCAGAAAACCTTAGATCAGCTGAAACACTCAGTGGATTTAAATCCAGGTTAAAGACTCACCTGTTCTCAGTTGCATTTGATTAATATGTATTCAAAAGTTTACGTCCGCACTTTTTATCTATGCTTGTTTTAAATTAAAATCTTTTTACTTTCTTTTAATTTTATTTTAATGATTTGAATAATGAATGACATTTTTACTATTTCTTTTGATTGTTTCTTTTAATGTTTTATGTAAAGCACTTTGAATTGTCTCTGTACATGAAATGTGCTATACAAATAAACTTGCCATGCCTTGTCCTTTATTTGCGTTTTAAAACTTTAGAGACTGGCTTCATAAAAAACAGACATTCTGTTTCACAGAATAAAGGGCCAGTAAGAAAATTGTCTGATCATTTCCTGGAGTCTGAGGTCTGTCATAATGCTTTGAAGTATATTGTGGGCCAATTAGAAAATGGGGAAAAAACACAGGATAATGTGAATTATTGTTATCAGGGGCTATGCACAATTCTATATAGAGAAATTGATAAATATAACCCAAACTATAAAAGACAGGGCAATAAAAGGGCATAAAAAACTAAACAACCATTTTGGAACAATGAACTACAGACTAAGTGGCTAAACCTTCGTATGGCAGAGAAGAAGTATTTAAAATGTAAAGAGAGCAATTTGAAAAGGGATGTATTTGATTTATTTAAAAAATGTCAGTGTGATTTTGATAAAAAGCTACAGTTCCATAAAAGACGTTTTCGAAGAGGAAATGCCCTTCAGTTACAACAGTATTTGCAAAGTAAAAACTCACAGCAGTTTTGGAAAAATTAAAAAGCCGTTGGAGCCTAAAGAGTAAAAAGCCGCATTCCACATGCAAGTGATATGGGGGAGTCTTTATTTACAACTGAGCACGTATTAAACAGGTGGCAGATGGATTACAGTCCCTTGTTTTCATGTAACAGCACCCACATGTTCAACGACCAGTTTCTAGATGATATTTGCAAAGCAAAAAAGTTGCTTGAAGACAGGAGTCTATGTCCATCTCTGCCCTGCTTTAATGATTTGCTAAACCAGGAAATGACTGTGGAAGAAGTGCAGATTGTAATTGCAAATACTAAACCATATAAAGCTGTGGGTGTGGATGAGATTTCTAATGAGGTTCTCAAATGTCCCAAGCTGTTGGAACCTCTGCATTGTTATTTACATATTGTTTTCAAACTGGTTTTATACCATCAGTATGGTATCAGTCAATCATCAAGCCCATCCCCAAGTCCTCTCAAGCAGACCCAAGAATCCCTCTGAATTATAGAGGCATTAGTTTGATGAGCACCGTTTATAAAGTATTCTCGGGCATCCTAAACAATCAGCTCTGTGAATTTATAGAAGTGAATAAAATTCTGGTGGATGAGCAAAATGGGTTCAGGAAAAACAGAGCGTGTATTGACCATATTTATGTTTTATCTTCATTGGTGAGAGCAAGACTCCAGGAAGGCAAAAACACTTTTGTTTGCTTTGTTGATTTCAAAAAAGCTTTTGATTGGATAAATAGAGACCTTCTGCAATATAAATTAACCATGTGTGGCATTGATGGTAATTTTTATAAATGTATTAAAACCCTGTACAAGGCTCCTTTGGCTTGTGTGCAGGTGAATGAGTTAAGAACAGGCTGGTTTTCTACTCCATTTGGAGTTAAACAAGGAGATGTTCTCTCACCAACGTTGTTTGCGATCTATGTGAATGATTTAACTCAGGAAATAAAAAGAGCCAACTTGGGGATAGACATTAATGATTTGGATCTCAGCATATTGTTGCATGCTGATAATATTGTTTTGGTTGCTGAGGAAGAAACTAAATTACAGAAGATGTTGGATATTATGAATAGTTGGTGTACTAAATGGAGACTCTCAATTAATGGGGATAAAACACAAATTGTTCATTTTAGAAAACCCTATGTATGTCAAAGTGATTATCAGTTTTATTTTGGAACAACAATACTGATGTATTCTGTTACCTATAATTATCTTGGTTTTGTTTTTCATGAAAACATGACTTTTTCAGAAGGTAGGAGGTGTCATGTTTCAGTGCTTTGGTTTTGTCATGTTCTGTTTTCCCCGTCAGTCTCACCACATGCAGGTTAATCATCCACAGCTGTCTTCATTTAGTTAATCAACCTCAGTGTATTTAAGTGTCTGGTTTTTCAGTTCTCATTGTCAGGTCATCTGCTCTTCTTCGTTCTGTCACCTCACTGGTTTGTTCTCCTGAGTTTGTCCTGTTTAAGTTGAGTTAGTAAATGTTTGTTTCTGCCATCAAGTCTGGTCTCCTGCATTTGGGTCCTCCACCACCATCCCTTTTCGGGTGTTATCAGAGTCTGCTGGGAGGGCACTTGGAGCTGTAGTTAACAAGATGAAGGTTTGTCCTGAGTTAGGTTTTGACATTTTTACTAAGTTGTATGATTCTATGGTTGGGTGCGTTCTGTTTTATGCTGCTGGAGTTTGAAGGTGCTCCAGAATGTAATAGAGTTCATGACCGAGCATTGAGATACTTCCTGGGAGTTCATAGATTTACCACCAGAGCTGCCATAGAGGGCGACATGGGGTGGGAGCCATGTGTGATTGGACAAAGAGCAGAAGTCCTCAGACTGTGGAACCGCCTTGTAAGTTTACCAGAGGAAAGACTTACATGAAAAGGTTTTGACTGGGACAGGGCACACAGATATCCCTGGTCTAAAGAGGTTTTTGAAGTATTTTCAGTTGTAAATTTAGGATATTTATTTTTCAACAATGTACAGTGTGAGATTATGTATATTACAAATACTTTGTTTCAAAATTACAAGAGGCAATGGAAACTTAATGTGTTACAAAAGCCAAGCTAAGAAGTTATTTTACAGTTTAAGGAAGTTTCTTCTACTGAGCTTAATTTTAAATATAATTAAAAAAAAGACCGTGTGCTCAGCTCAGAGCAGGAGTGCTGCCCCTAGAGGTGGAAGTGGGGCGCTTTAAAGGAGTCCCAGAGGAGGACAGGTTGTGTACAGTCTATGATTTGTGTTTAGTTGAAGATGAATTTCATTTTATGTTTCACTGTCCGTTGTATACTGATGTGAGAATTGATTTGTATAATGTGATACAGCAGAAAAACCCAGATCTGTTTTGGTTGCATGAAGGAGAAATTTTGCAGTGGTTATTTAAAAATCAAATCTTTTGTTTGGTTAACTTTATTGAGAAAGCGTGGAATTTAAGACAAGAGACTTTGTATTCAGAAAGATTGTAATTGATTTGTGATAATGTGTTTATTTATGTTGATGGCAATTCACTGATTATTTGTTATGGCCATCTTACCTGATTTCTGTTCATTAGTGTCATATAAGCCCATGTGGGCGGGGCACCTGAGTGCATGACACTTTAATAAACATCATCATCATCACCATTACTGTTGGCACTGTTTGATATGCAAGTTTTATTGATCCATTGCCACTGATTTTGCAATTTGATCAATTCAATTTTATGTATGTATATCACAAAGAAATTTGCCTCATTGGGCTTCATGCAGGTAATTTTACAAATGCAGAAAATAGAAACATGAAGAAAAATATCTAAAGACTAAGCTGACTAATAAACTGGATATCCTTGTCCTTAGACCCTCCCTCTCTGTAAGGAAAAACTCCTAAAAAAAACCTGAATCAGGAAAAATGAAGAAACCTTAGAGATTCCCACATGAGGGAGAGATCCTATCCCAGGACGGACAGGAGATACCAAAACTGGTAAAGAAGAATGAGCTTCTACAACAACGGATTTGAATAGAGTTCATTCAGATAGAGCTGAGGGACGAGTGTTGATGAAGTCCTCAGTCAGACGAAGCAGAAGTGCAGTCCACGACCAGGAGCAGGAGCGTAGGCGATCCACCTGGGATCTGAAATCTCTCCCGCTCCCCAGAGGGGAGAGAGAGAGAAGAACAACATGTGAATGGAACTGCACCAACAAAAGTATGGAGAACTAAGTACAATAAAGAATAAAGAGTAGAAGAGAGGAGAGGAAATGAGAATAGAGGACAGAACCCCAGAGCTGATGTGGAGAATAACATGATAGAAAATCTAAAAATGACATTTAAACGGATCAGGATTAATCTAGCCTCTCAAGAGCCACAGCAGAGGGAATATTAATGTTTTTAGCATGAGTGTAGTTTAATTCCCATTGCTAACTATGTTGCATAGCATTCTTGATTTTGTAGTTTAATGCCATACTGATTCAGAACAGTATTATTTGATTTTTTTTTTTTTTTAATGACCGGATAAAGACAAGTTTAAAAAACATGTTAACAAGTGTAACGAAGGAGCTGAGGCGAGTGGATCCATGTGCAACTCGAGATTTAATAGCAACAGAAACAAGGGCAAGGCAGGACGTAGTCAAGATACAGGCCAGGGTCAAACACAGGAGCGAGGCGGGAGACGAAGAACAGGCGAGAGTCAAAACACAGGAAGGCAACAGAAGGAATGCTCAGACTTAAGGAATGCACAGAAATAAACCAAGACTTCGCAGGGAGTAGAGTGTGGAGCAGGAATATATACAGCACTGATGATGATGATGATCAGCTGGTGGTGACAGGAAAATGGCAGCTGATGCATGATGGGAATTGGAGTCCAGGAAGATGACATGCAGTTAGTACTCTGGTGATGGCTCCCTCTGGTGGTTGGAGAAAGGCATAACAGGCTGGGTCCTGACAACAAGACATTTTTTGTGTGTGGAAGCAGATAAATAATCAAGAATCTACTCGTCTGATTTTGCATGTTATTTCCTTAATTTAATCCAGCAGTCTTGGGTAAAGGGATTTTTAAGGTAAATCAACTTGGATATTTGTGTATTCAACTTCAAGTTATAAGTGGAATAAATATGTAAAGAAATTGATCTTACTAATAATGGTAAGTTTAATCATCTTGAAGGTTAGTGCACTTAACCTGAAATTAACAGTAGAATAAAATGATAATGCAATTAATATTACTAATAATTAAAAGTTTAATCAACCTGGAAGTTTGTGCACTTAACTTAAAATTAACAGCAGAATGAAGTGGCTAAGCAATTAATATTACTAATTATCTTACGTTAAACTAAACATTACTTAATTTTTTTAGGGCAACCAGTTTCTATACATTTTTTTTAGTAAACTCTACTTATCCGGGTTTTTAGTGTATAGAAAAAACGCTGACTTGGAACAACACTTCTTTTTCATTTACTTTCAGCTTTTCTCTTCAGGGGTCACCATAGCGAATCAGCTTCCACTATCTGTCCTCCATTCTCTAACACCAGCCACTTTCATGTCTTCATTCTCTGCATCCAGAAACCTTCTCTTTGGTCTTCCTCTAGACCTCTTTCCTGCAGCTCTAGACTCAGCATCCTTCTACCAATATCTTCACTGTCTCTCCTCTGAACATGTCAAATCATGTCAGTTAGACTTTATTTACAGAACCTCAAACATGTGCTGTCCCTCTGATGGACTCATTCCTGATCCTCTCTATGTAATTAAGTAATTAACTAAGTAAATGTAACTTCTAGAGCATCGTTCACAGATAAAATCACAAAGTGCTTTACAGAGTAAAACAATCAGAAACATAAAAAAGATTAAAACAATAAATAAAACAGTGCAGCACAATTAACTCAAAGCTCTTTTTAGATAATAAAAAGCAAAGTCATCAGATTTCTCTTAAAAGCATCAAAGATATCAGTTCAGGCATAATGAGGGGCAGGCCGTTCCACAGTCTCGGAGCTACTGCTTGGAAAGCAAGGCCACCTCGAGTTCTGTAACGAGTCTTTGGGACTCTAGGAAGGTTCAAAGCTGAGGACCAAAGGGAGCGGCTAGCAACATATGGTGCAAGTAGCTGGGAAATATAGTCATGGGCCTGACCATTAAGAGCTCTGAAAATCAAAATTTTAAATTTAAAGTCAATTCTAAAACAAATGGTAAGCCAATGTAAAAAAGATAAACCAGCAGAAATATGAGCCCTTCTGATGCATCCACACTGTAAAAAAAAAAAAAATGTTGTTTTTACGGTAAAACGCTGGCAGCTGTGGTTGCCAGAATGGTACCGTAAAATTACGGTAATTTATTTATTTTTTTTAACGGTGCAACATTTTTTTGTTATTGATTTTACATTTTAAAACCATTGCACGGTCAATATTTTACTTTAGAAAAAAATATTTTTACTTGAAGAAAAATCACTGTTTTACCCCAAAATGAACATAATAAAAATGTATAAAATAAAGTTGATTTAAATAAATGGAACAATTTCTCCCTGTAAAAGTCACAAGAAAAATGTGATAAAATACAAATTTATTCTGTAAAAATCACATTAACTTACTTGTTTCTTAATGTTAATTTTACGATAAAATCTTGTCAGCTGAAATTACATTATTTTTTTTATGTAAAAAAATGTTATTAATAAAAGCAAAATATTTAGCCAGCTTTGTAGTTAAATTGCCGTTATTAGATAATACAGAACCTTGTCAGACTTTTGCAGGCTTAATACACAAAGTATGGATTATTTAATAAAGCACAAATCAAAATGTCAAACCTCAGATTACAATTTATAAAGTATTTTATTTGACATTTGACACAGTGAATTTAAGATTTTTTAATTTTTTCCACAATAAACAAAATAATTTTCATATTGACATCTCTTGTAAACAATTTCAGAAGCCATACTATAACAAGTTCTCTTAATTGTGGAAGACCAGACTAGAAGATTGACAATAAACCAGCTCAGAGATGTAACTGCACATGTGGAGTATCAAATGTCAAGGCCAATCGATTGTAAAGAATATGGCGTCAATACAGAATTAAGCATTTAAACAAAAAAATAAATAAATAAATTGCACTTGAGTCAATGGCGAACACCAGTTACAGACATTAGCTTTGGGGCTGCAAACTTCAACATTTTCTTCTAATAACAACTAAGAAAAAAATCAAGGTGAGTGCGAGTTAGCTAGGCAAGATAACCTGCTCCTTTGTGTGTGTGGGACTTTGAAAAACACTCTGTAAAAGTTTCTTTTGTCCAATGAAAATATGAATTCAGTAAATTCTAAAAACACATTTGATTCAATTCTTTAACTACAGAACCCTGAAGTAAAGACAAGAATATTTCAAACTTCACTAGATAACATCAAGAAAAAAAAAGAGCTTTGTTCTAAACATTTACATATAAAGAAGGGTAGAGCTGCCACTGAGGTGAGAGAAAAATAGTGCTAGATCATATTAAAATGTGAAAATGTTATTGTTCAAACATTAACCTTTTTGTGCATTATACTATCATGCAGTATAACGTAAACATACGATTTTTTTTTATAATTTCCAAAAAGCATAGTTTTTTATAAGATGATTTTTTTTTAATAATATAACAGATAGAAAAATTAATTGTTAATGCTATAGTGTAATATTGTTGTTTTTATTTCACCTTGGTGGAAGCTCTACTGTTCTCTAAAATTGTAACCTTTTAACAATCAGCGATAAAGATACAGCATCTTTTATTTTGGTTTGTTTTTACAAAGGAAAGAAACATCTTTAAAACTGTAAAAGTATTTAAATCCAAAAAGTCTCGACACTACCAGGTTCATCACAATTTTCAGTAAAAGAAATTTAAGCAAGTACTTGAACAGTCTCTTATTAAAAGCATCCAACTAACATTCCAAACAGTGACGCTTCTTATAACAGAAAAACATTCGCAAAGTCCGTGATCTAGTTTTTCTTTACCAAGTTCCAGAGACGAGGGGTGGGTCTAGATCCATTCATGGTCAGCAATGTCTGTGATGAGACTCAGGACTCTGGGATTGACCAACAACACCTTGTTCTTCTTGGACTCCACCTTTGTGCCTCTCTCAGGATTTATGGAAAAGAAACACCTGCATATAATGAAAAGCACAACACATAAAGGTTTTTATACATCTGGGTTTGGATATCAAATAAACGGTTTGACAAGTTAGTACAAAAAATAACAACAATAATTAAAAAAAATCTAAGTTACCTTTGGAGGAACTCCAGTGTTGAACGGAGTTCCACAGGGTAGTGTATATTAAAGCAAAAATAACTTCCAAACATCAGGCAAATGGCAGAGGTGAAGGATGAGATCTTGTCATTGACGATGTTCTTGTCGATGCTCAGCATGAACATTTCAGCAGAGAAGCAGGAGGAACCTGAAAGAGAAAAAAAATGAACACAGTCCTGATTAAAAGCTGGAAACCAGTTGAGACCCAATAATTTTCAAAGTAGAACCTAGATATGCAACAAGAATGAGGGGAGTGAACCAACATTGTAGTGAATACAACAAATAAACTGAAATATCTGGAGGGATTTTTGTGCCACCATATTGGAAGCAAAAGTTGCAGTTCTTAGATCAAAATTTTCTAAATTGATAAAAAAAAAAAAGTGAAGTGTTAAGAATGAAAAATTCACAATTTGCCAATGAGTTTAATATAAAACATGCATACATTTCTAAGATATAAGTCAGTGAAATTGGACTCATTTCTTCTGCATTTTAGACACTAGCTTCCTGTATGGCGCCACTTGTAGTTGGACTGTGACTTGAGTCTCTGAGTTCAAATTGAAAATCAAATTTTTAAAACGTTTATGTTTTCTAGACATGTGGGAGGTAAAAGTTGATTTGACAGAAAACACACGTTGGCATCCTTTCACTGGACAAGACACATGCCGTCCCTCCTCTATGTGTTTCTTTAAATGTGCAACTAAAGCTTTTGTTCCTTCACACTGATGTTCACAAAGAGAGACGGTGCATTTTAATGCGTCACATTTTGCTTCCTGAAAGACTTATGTGGCACCAATGTGATTGCGGTATAAGTGAGACTTAAGTGCAGCGTAGCCAGAAAATACTTGCTTACAACTCGGGTCAACGCATTTGAAAATGCACCGTGGTTCATTACGATGCAGTCTGCAATGCAAAACATAAGCTTTCACAGACTGAAACGGTTCTCCGCATATGTTACAGTGATACATCATTCACACATCACCGCCGTGAGGTTAGCTAACACATGAACAGTGCTAACACTGCTCACGAACCAGCACAGCTCACGAAATAAGCAAAGTAAAAACAACTTACACTTTTCTTGCAGAAGTTGGTGAAAAAAAATGATGAAAATGAAATAAATTCAGTCTGTAAAAGGCAGCGTGAAGTCGGTTCCGACGAGAATCTTCAGCAAGACTTCTTCTCCCTCAGACGAGCGGTGGGGGGGCTCTGCTTTGGAGCCTGATGATGCAATGCTCCGATTGGCCCGTTTGAATTTGGGCGCCTCGGTGCCGTTTGCGCGGTCAAGAGCGGCCGCTTTGATGCGGCGCGTATCGACCAAACGAGGGACAGCTTTGTGCACGTGACGTGCAGCGACTTGATCCGCGGGTAGAATACACAGGCTGGTCGATGGAAGCGTTTTAATTTTAACTTCCATTCGTTTCCTTTAGCAGCGGAGGTGTCGGACACGCTGGATCAGGGCTGCTCATTCCTGGTCCTCGAGATCTACCACCCTGACTATTTTCCAGATCTCCAAGCCCTGCCAGCTGTTGATTGGCTCAGTCAGATGTCTCCACAATCTGATTGAAAGAACACACCTGGTCCAGGTAATCAGCAGCAAGCAGTACATGGAGAGCTGGAAAACAGGCAGGGTGGTAGATCTTGAGGACCAGGAATGAGCAGCCCTGCGCTGGATAGACCGGCCGTTAGCAGGGCTCGTATGGCTGGAGAGAGCACGCTACCTATGCTAGCCCCACCCTCCGGCTGCAGCTCTGTCTGCAGGCTGAGTGACAGACCGACCCACAGAGAGAGCTGTTGCGGGTTAAGGAAGCAGGCCACTCTCAATCTTATCATTTTTCTTAATTTTCATTGAGACAATAATAATAATAAAAAATGTCCTCTAATTTTATTCTTATTTTTATTTGCCCCTCTCTAGTTAATGCAGTCAGCCAGGTTGTCACAGAAACACAAACAGTGCAAAAGCAGCTTTTGGGTTGCTTTGTCAGAGATGTATTTTGAGTTCTGATCGCTTAATTTAGCATAAAAACTCAGCCAAATGTACATTTCATAATTCTAAGGCCTATTATTTTATTTATTTGATTCTATTATGGTTGTATATTTAAAGAAAATCCTAGTGAAGCAACTCTCAACAGCAATGACAGTACAAGTTCTTGATTCTTATACATTCTGAAGAACAGTACACTCAAAATTTCTGCACCGCACTTCACACTCAAATTGATGCAAAAATCACAATGTCATTTCACAGTATCTGTACTCTACATTCAGCCAATAAAACATGTTTTTGCCAATAAAAAGTTGTAAAAATAATAGTGCTTTACTGTTAAAATAATTACGGAAAATGTCTGTTAAAATAACAATACTAGAGTCCTTTACAGTAGGATTATGTATTTTTTCCAAGGAAATAATGTACTAATTAATAATTTTACTAGTTAATGGATAAACAAGAATTTCAAGTAAAAAGAACAATTTTAGACTGTTTAATAATTTACAGGGTTTTCTTGTCATGGTTTTACTGTTAAATGTACGGTTATTTTTTACAGTGTGCTGGTTTAGTCATGTTTATATTCTCAAGGTTCCTCTCATTGGACCGGTTCCGGTCCAGCATGCAGCCTCACGGCTGTAGTGGACCTGTTACTGTCTGGTTCTGGTGGGTTCTTTAGTGATGATCTGTGGTTGATCTGCTGCTGGTTTAAGAGATTCCAGAAGTAAATGAGTGTTTATTTGAATTTTTCTCCTTTTTGTATTTAATGTTTTTAACTGTAAATCTCTCTGAGCTGCAACACGTGAAAAGTGCTTTTAATAAATAAAAATTGATTGATAATTTCAGTTTGTCGTATAATAACCAAATAGGGTTAGATTATACTCAGACTTACTTTCTGTTGTGGTACATGTCTATGTATTAAAATTAATATTACAGCTGATCATCACTGCATTTACTGAGGGTGAAAATGAAGAACGCTGCAGATGCAGGAAATTTAAATCACTATTATATCAAACTAACAAAAGGTTAAAACATTGGTTTTACATGCAGTAAAAGCATCATCACAAGTTACTCAGCTCCTGTCTAATAATGTAAAGAAAATAAAAAAGCCAAAAGCATACACTTGTTTATGTTTTATAAATAGTTGTGAAGTTCTTAGAAATATTCTGGATATTTTGTTCAAAACAAATGCACTGGTTTTGGTTTTCAAATATACGTAGTTGCAATACTATTTTGACTATTTTTTTTAATTGCAATTTTATTGTGAAAGCACAATTTTGAGCTAATATGTTCAAGAAAAAGGTCTTTAACCTTCTGTCTGTGAATTATATTTTTTCCAGATATATTGAATTTTTTTTGTATTTTTCTGCATTAAAGTTCATATTATAGTTAGAAGTGGCTGGATAACTCAGTTGGCTGGTGTAGGACCACGGTTCAGTTCCCAGGACAATGAGCTAAAAATCCAGTGAGGATCCTTAGACGAGACCCTTCATTCTGCTGCATAACGTGATCTCTCTGTAGCTTAAAAATACAGGATTGTATCAGGAAGATCATCCAGTGTAAAACTCTCTGCATAACCACCTGTGTGAATCAGTGAAAGCTGATTTACTGAGGTGATTCCTGTCAGGATAAGCAGAAAGGTGAAAGACAAGTTGGTGGTAGTTGGGGATGGCACTCTTGTTAGGGAGAACATTTTGAATTGGCACTTCAAGTCATAAACGTTGCTGACCCCTGAACTAAGAGCTCTTTAATATAGGATGGGGCCACACCATTCAGAGCCTTATAGATTAACAGGAGGATTTTGAACTTAATCCTGGATTCAACTGGGAGCCAGTGGAGTGAAGCTAACACAGGAATGATGTGTTCTCTTCTGCTAGTTCCTGCTAACAATCTGGCCGCTGCATTCTGAACAAGTTGAAAACTTTTTAAAGAACTTTTAGGGCAGGTTATTAGTAAAGAGTTACAGTAATCCAGTCTAGACGTAACAAATACATGGATGAGTTTTTCAGCATCACTTTTAGATAACATATTTCTGATCCTAGATATATTGCGAAGGTGAAAGAATGCAGTTCTACAAGCTTGTGATATGTGAGCCTTAAATGATAAATCCTGGTCGAATAAAACCCCCAAGTTTCTGACTGTAGAATTGGAGGAAATTTTTACATCATCCAATGAGATTATCTGATCGAGAGCGCATCCATCAGGTGTTTAGGGCCCAGGATAATGACCTCAGTTTTTTCTGGGTTAAGGAGGAGGTCATTAATCGTCATCCAGGACTTAATGTCTCTAATGCAGGAATTCAGTTTCTCTAGGTGGTCATTCTGGTCTGGTTTAATGGATAAATACAGCTGCGTATCATCTGCATAACAGTGGAAATTAATGCTATGTTTCCTAATTATGTTTCCTAAGGGCAGCATATAAAGCACGAACAGGATGGGTCCAAGAACTGAGCCCTGAGGAACTCCATAGCTAACTAGAGTACAATGAGAAGACTGTCCATTTACATTAACGAACTGGTATCTATCAGATCAATAGGATTCAATCAGATCAGATCCTCTGATCCCTATGTCATGCTCTAGTCTCTGGAGTAAGATGCTGTGGTCGATGGTATCAAAGGCTGCGCTGAGGTCTAACAGGACCAGAATAGAGATTAGTCCTTTATCTGAAGCCAATAACAAGTCATTAGTAACTCTAACCAGTGCAGTTTCAGTACTATGGTGAGGTCTAAACCCTGACTGAAAATCTTTAAAGTGACTGTTTTCCTGTAGGTGGCGCTGTAGCTGCTTAACTACAACTCTAAGATTTTTGAAATAAATGGGAGATTTGATATTGGTCTGTAGTTTGCCAGAATGTCAGGATCCAAGAAAATCTGGGATCTAAAAAATAAAATACAATTAAAAAAAACATATTAAAGCCACTTTTTTGGTTTTATTTTGTTCTTTTACTGTGCCACAATGTCACAAACTTGAAGAAAATACACCAAAATGAGGCTTTTCACAACAATTAGTAGGCTAAAAAATATAAAAAAAACAAACAGCAGCCATATATTGTCTATTGCTTTGTTGTCAGCAATGCAAAATATTTACTTAGTACAGCAAATTAATACTTAAAATCTCCCTCCACTGAAAATCATGTTTTTTGAGTTTTTAACATGTATGTGTGGCATTTTTCTACTGAAAGAGAAAAAGCATAATACAAGATCATTTTGTGTTTGCATTGGTGTCAGGTAAACTAGGACAGAGCAGCAGAGGTAATACTTAGTTCAAATGGAGCTTCCAAAAGAATCTTGTTGGCACTCACTCTGTTGTGGAGAAGGTTAAGCACAGAACTCCACTTTTGTGTTTGAAGACGTCCAGGAAGGGGGGGAGAGAGAGAGACCACAGGGCAACAGCACCAGATCCAAATCTAAGAAATAAATCCAAGTCTGTCCTGACAAAGTTCATGCAGGCAAAACAGGGCATAGAGGACAGCAGCTTTGGCAGGCTGGAGTGACATGAAGGCAGGAGATCTTCTGGCACAGCTCTGCAGGGCAGCTCTTGCTATAAAGGCAACCACACAGGGGACATCAATAAGGCTGATTACCTGTGTGGCTGCCAGCTGATGTGGCAGACGCATGGCCATGACAGTCACAAATATGCTTTCCGCGTTTGATCCAACTGCGGAGGACTGGGGAGCTGCACAAGCGGCGCGCCTTTGGCAGCTCGAGTGCCGCTTCTGCCGCTGCGGCGCCAGCGGCTCCGCTCAGGATCCAGTGGGTGGTTTAACCGAACACAGGAACCGTTCTCCTGAACGTAACCCTTCATCTGCATCTAAAAACATCAGCACTGGCTGTGCACATTTACAAACTGACGTGCGATTAGACCCTCTCTGTATTCTTCATGTCATTTCATGAGATTTCTTGTTTTCATGAATTCAACAATCAGCATGAAATCAGTTCTGAACCCCAGATAGTGCTGCTGCTGCAATGCAGCCTGAATAGAAATGTTTGAGTTTATCTTTATGTTTTCATGGGTTTATCAAAGTGTGTAACTTGCTAGCATATCTGGGGGGATAAGGGGCGGGGTTACACTGCCCAGCACCATAAGCCACGCCCACACAGAGGGATTTTTGAAAACAAAGGCTTCAGATCAACAGAAAAATGACTTTTTAAGACATTTAGGATGTGGAATTGTTGTCAAAAACTTCACAGTCCTAATTAAAACCCACTGGGAACATTTAAAGAAAATTTTTTACAAAATTGTTTTAGGGATGTAGCGATTCTTTGGGAACACAGAAATAAAAAAAATGTAGTTGGGAGGGCATTAGGACCCAGGAGTTCGGGTGCCAGCTGCCCCCTCCCAGCAGAGAGTGGTTCGGGGCAGCAGCCAGGAATGACATATAAGGCGCGGTAGTGAGCCATTCACGTGTTTGGTGGCCACTTCAACTGAACCGAGCCCGACAGAGGTACGAGGGAGCATGAAATTAAACTCAGGTAGTTCAGAAACCTCTCGCTTTCAACATGATCCGCGGCCGGGTGTTGATATTATATCTACGCAGGTTGTCAATCAGGCCAGACGTGCAGTTTGCGTGGGCCCCTCCTCTTATCTTAAGTGCCAGGTAGTTTTAAAGCTGTTTTAAAGGGGGGCATGAAGCTTTACGTGTATCTGTTTTAATGTGATTTTTGACATTTTAATGGCACATGTGCACTTTATCCTAAATTCAAACCCTTTTGTGATTGTTCTGATGTAGACATCGTAATCACTTAAGAACCTGCAAACTCTGTCAAGACTGAGTGGAGGAAGGGGATTTTAAACGTGAGTTACACCAGCTGCTAATTATTTTTATTGTTGGTTGTCTCCCTGTGTTCTTAAAAAAATAAATATATTTTAAACACCAGCTACTGCCTCCTCCGGTTAATTCCGGAGACCTGCTTTTAGTTGTGCGTCTAGCATCCCTTTCTTCCACAAAGGGTTGCTGACTGCTACAAAAAAAAAAAAAAAAAAAAAAAATCGATTCAAACTCGTTAAAAGCATAAAGTTTATGTTTTCTAGTGATGGGAATTCCGGCTCTTTTGAGAGAGCCGGCTCTTTCGGATCGGCTCACTAAAAAGAACCGGCTCTTTCGGCTCCCAAACAGCTCAGTAGGTTGTTTTGTTGCAATTTATTGTCAACAACTATATAAAATTATGCAAAAAATGAAATGTTAATATAACAAAGCTTGTTTTTTATTTTATAATATGCTTTTATTTGTATCATGTAAATAGAAAAATACATACAAAGTTATAATAAAATATAAAAAACAACTATTTACAATTCAACACAGCTGTTCTGCTATCAAAGGTTTAATCTTTTCTTTGTAAATAAATTCACATCGAAAATGATATAAAACTCAGCAACCACAACCCAAAATACAGATTCAAGTGTACAAAACCAATAAATAAAGACTTCACAAAGTCTCAGCTTTGATGATAAAATCTAGTTCTTCTGTCAGTGATGATCTGCTCTGTGTTAGAGAAGATTCTCTACAGTGCGATAAAGTTCATAGTGTCTGTATTATTCATATCAGTTTTGTTTATTTTGTTACCAGACACACTATTTGTTGTCGTACCTGACATGTTTCGACGGAGACGTTCCGTCTTCATCAGAGTCGTCACCAGGTGGTGGAGTGTGACGTGTCTAAAACAGCTGATTGTTCCTGAGGCGGAGTCACCTGTCAAAGTCTGGGTAGCCCAGACCACCATGAACAGGGATGAGGGGGCCTTCCTGTTCTCCCATACTTGGAGCAACATCCTCCAGCAGCGAGCCGGACAGCGAGGGGCGGAGTCACCTGTCAGACTACAGGTTGATAGTGGAGTTCTAGAGAATGATTTCCTGCAGATTCTCTTCATTCATTCTACCAGTAAAAGTCAAAAAGTAAAATTTTTTCTCCTTTACATGATCTCATCTTCTTTACGTTTTGTGTCTCTCCTTCTCTCCCTCATGCGCTGCTAAACGTGTAAGCCCCCCCCCCCCCCAACACACACACTCCATGTCAATGCGCGCTCAGCGCTTTGTCTCTCTTTCTCTCCGTTCCTTTTTATCTCTGTTGAGCATTTTACCTCCACAATTCTTGAGGTGCTCAGCACGAACACTTAGCACAAACACATTTTGACTATTCGCGTGCGACATGAAGAGAAAAAAAAAGTGAGTGAGAGAGACGAAAAAAATAAGCGGCTCCCGAGTTCCGGCTCCCAGTGAGGAGCCGGCTCGCGTCGTTCACTTCAAAGAGCCGTTTCGTTCGCGACCGACCCACCACTAATATTTTCACCACTTTGACCAATCTACCGTGACAGCAGTCATGGATGATGACGTGACCACACTGTAACATGCAATGAATTGGCTGAACTTAAAAAAATTATGCAAAGCCGTTGCCTCAAAAAATTAAGTTTCAGAAAATTGAAATATTGAGTAAACTACACTCATGCAATTTAATTTAGCTGAACACAAATATCTTGATAAATGCAAGTACACAGGACTTAGGCATAATATTACACCTAACTTAACTGAATTAAGTTGGTGTAACTCAAGGTTACCCAGTTGGTGTAAATTAAGATTTATATAAAATATTTTATTTACTGACATGATAATTGAGTTTCATCATTAATTATTTGTTTACTCATTTCCAGCTATGTCATTAACTTATTTGTTTATGTGTATAGAAGTAAGATCTCTTTAACTGATTCTTAAAAACCTTTATTTAAAAAATGTCACATTTTCAAAAACTTGCAATTTGAGTATGCCCCTTGGACTCTTCAAAACATGGCTCAACTCTTTTACAATAAAATTAAACATAACGCAATTTTTGAAATTCATCAACTGACATCTAACTCTTTTGTCCTGTATACTAAGGACATTCTAATTGAACTAGTTCATTTAATAGTAAATAGAACTTTTATTTTTATTAAAAACACAATTTGAAACAACTATTTGATTTAACAGCATTTTTTTTCTCTAAACGATGAAAACAAAGTGTAACAGAAACATCACATTTGTCTTTGGTGGTTTCTCACTTCAGCACCAGACTGTTCTTTAAACTCAAGAGTTTGGGTGGGAGGGTGTTCGTTCCCAGTCCTAGCATGACCATTTGGATGAATTTGAGAGAATTTGTCATGCCTTTTGGGTATTCTAAGTGAAGAGCGTACACTAGTCCAAACAGTAAGCAAACTGCTTGTGGAAAGCTCCTGACGCCATCCAGGACAATGCTTCCCTCAAGGACAATGGCTATAGATATGGTCTGCTGCTCCATGGAACTTGGACCTTCGTTGCTCAAAACAGTCAACACACCAACTGTGAGAGATGCCAATGCCTCATCTTTTATGGTATCCTGAAGAAAAAACGGAAGAACATTAGAAATGTGTTATCTGCGTTTGCAAATCCAGTTTTGTTCAGCACTTTGGTAAACTTTGTTGTGTCGAAACAGCTATATATATGGAAGTTTTTGTTCGATCAGATTTAGAATTTTTTAAACTATTGAATTTTCTTTCTGAATTTTAAAACGGCAAAATATTATGCCCCGAAATATTTATCTTAAATATTTAATTGTTTTTCCTTTCAGGACTCTAAATTTTGATGATCCAGAATTTCAATAGAAAGCAATTAGATGGAAAACTATTCTGAGGTTGAAAGTGTGCTTCTGTCCTCGTGAGACAGCTGTCTCACCAGAACAACCAGTCAATCTGACAAGATATCCATATCCAGCCAATCAACATCATGACACAACTTGACGTTTGCTATATTCTATTGGAGCCCAAGATGGCAGTAATAATGCCATCTCCTGATTCTCTTTTTCATTTACATAGTTTAATCTGTCATAAAAACGTGTCACCCCTCTTGTAATTTACTAAATAATTTTTTTCAGTGCTGGCCAGCCATTAAAACTTTGACTTCTTAGAATGCTAATGTTAAGGAACGACCACAAATAACCTGATAGCAACTATCACCTTATATTACGCACAAAATAAATCTCTACATTTTCATTAGAGCTGGGACGAAATATCGGTATGGGGAACTATCAGGACATTTCAACTCATAAACGATTACCGGTCTTCTCTTTCCCTGAATCGAGTTCTTAAATTAATATCACAAAAGTCCACCAGGAGGCGTTTTGCGCAAGCATGACAGTGAAGTGTGGAAGCAAAACAGTTATTTTTTACCAGACTGATAATTTTTTAGCCTAAATGGCAAAAAAATTTTTGGACATTAAATCTCAGATACGTTTCTGAAGTTGACAGAGACAGCGCTCTGTTTCTAATTTAACAAACATGGATTATAATTGTGGTAGCGGCAGTAACCTGTCCAAAGACCGCGCTAAAATACACCTTCACTTTCACATATGCACGAATTTAAAAAAAACAAACTAAAACTGCACTAGAACAAATTGCCTAAATTTTTTTTAAACAGGTTATTTGCCAAGCCGTCAGTAACCCATTTATATGCAGATGGTGCCAAAAAAAAAAAAAAAAAACCTAACGCACATAAATATTTGACTGTTGTCATGGCAACTCACACAACAGTATGAAGAGAGTCAGCCATAGCTGTCCTGTCTGTGCCCTCTATAAAGCACAAACTTATTCTGTGATTACATAAGGCTTAACCGCTAATTTAGAACAGGCAATAATGAAAGTGTTATTTTCAATACTTAATCATGCAGTGCAAGTAGTGAAGTCAGTATCAGCTGTGCTCTGGTGTCTTTCTGGACCATCAAAATTTTGAGTCTTAAAATTTAAAAAACTGAAATATTCAAGCTAAAAAAACAATATTTTGGGGCATAATATTTTGCTGTTTTGAAATTTAAAGATTTAAAAATTCAGAAAGCAAATTCAAAGGTTAAGAAAAAAATCAGAGTCTGATGGAACACAAAAACTTCCATTGCAGAGTAAATTTAGAGTTCTGTAAAGCTTCTTAACAGTTATTTTTTTTCAAAAAGGTTTGACAACAAAGTTTATAAGTAGGGGTGAAATGGAATCACAAATCGCACGATGAGGATCCTGTCACGGTTTTAGGGTCATGGATTGGATCATTTTTCAGATCAGTAATAAAAACAAAGGGAAAAAAAGATAATGAAAGCCTTAATTTTTTTGGACTAAATTTCAAAACAAATATTTGAGAAAACACATATGACGTACTTCAAAGCATGAATGTACACTCACACATCTTTGAACTATGAAGATAAAACATGTACTTTCCGATTACATTTACATGTCTGGAGAACAAATCTAAAAAAACTAAAAAAAAAGAATACTGAATATGCCATCCTTCCAACATCCAAATTAAACCCTTAATTAAAAAAATCTAAATTTAACTTTCATTATTTTTAGTATTAATTGTAGTATTGAAACTAACTGTGAGAACGTTTAAATATTTCAAATTATTATTATTATTCATAGATTCATAGTACATGTTATACACTGCCAACCTGGGGATTTTTGACCTTATCGCAGAGTTTTGCCCAAAAATGACAAAGTCGTCATGCTGGTATATGAAAAAAGTGACTTGATACAAGGGTGGCGAAAAATCACAATAAAATCATGTCAATGTGATGTGACTGGAGTGGCCTGATTGAAATAGGAGGCAGACTTCTTTAAAGTTCAGGAACCAAAGTTATTTACACAGCTCACACATGCTCAGCCAGCCAGCCAGCCAGCCAGCCAGCAGCAACAAAGAAAGGAAATGTCGTACAGTTCAAAAGGTCACGTTGCTACATACGTGGTGAAGATGGAAAGAAATCATGGAATGGGAACACAAAGATCTGACGGTCTGTACCAGCTGGATGTGGAAGGAGCTTCACCTGCACAGCATGCCGCAACAACTGCATCAGTAGCAGCTAGCCTTTGGCACCAGCAGCTGGGTTACAAACTAAACTGAAAGAACTTCCTAGTGAAGGGAGTGGACTACTCTGCAGAAAAAGAACCTTCTTTGTGTTCTGTGTAGAGGGCAAGTTGGCGAGACAACCATACAAGCCAGTGGGAAAAATATGTTCCAAATGCAAGATGCACCTGATTCATAGTGATGCCTGTGGACCCATGGAGACTGAATCTATTGGAGGAGTAAAGTACTTTGTAACTTTTATAGATGACTGCTTTTGATGCTGTAAAGCGTACTTCATGAAACACAAAAAAGATTCAAGAAGTTTGAGAAGACCTTCTCAAATGAATGTGAAGGAAGAGCGATATGACTGATGACAGACAATGGTGGTGAGTACACATCAAAAGAGTTTCAAGAATATTTGAAGACTCAAGGCATTCACCATGAGATGACTGTACCTCAGCAAAGTGGTGTTGCAGAAAGAAAAACAGGTCACTGGTGGAGGCAGCGAGAAGCATGTTGTCACATGCTAAGTTGCCAAAGATGTACTGGGCAGAGGCTGTGGCAACTGCAGCGCATATATAGAACAGGCGGCCCACATCTATTCTGTAGAGAGAGGCACCTTACCAGCGATGTGGCAAAAAAACCCAATCTAAGTCATATGAGAGTTTTTGGTTGTCTTGCTTTTGCATATGTACCAGATGAAGAAGAGAAAACTTGACTCTATTTACTCTATTCTGATCCTCTCTGCTAGTTCATCTTCATAATCTTCAGAGAGGAATGCAGTACAGAACTGCTCACTGAAGTCTTTCCATGTGCGGACCTTGAGACGCGCCCCTGTCCAAATTGTCTCTGGCTGTCTCATGCAGCTCATTTCGAAGGGTAGCAAAACGTTCCTCATCTGATAGTTGATTCAGGCCAAATCCCCCATCTTTCAAATACTACATTGGATTATCAATCCTTCCAAAGTTATGAATGATAATTTGACGGGGCTTTTTCCAATGAATCTGACTCTTAGTTCTCCGTGGATTAAAGAACCTCCCGCAGTTCCAATATGGTCATCAGGGAATCCATTTTGTACTGTAGGCTGCAATCTAGCTGCACAAGCTACGCCAACAGTAGTTTATTATATTTATGTCAAAACTCCACGCAGAAATAAGATATCTCTGCAAGCGCATCCAGCATTCCGCGCGGACAATTCAGACCCCGTTTTGGGTTTGACGAGGAGGCTGCAGCCTAACTGTCATGCAGAGACGTTGTCGGGGCAATGAATGAACTTTATTTCTATAGCACTTTAGCAGGCCAAAGTGCTTCACAATAAAAGAACACTGCAAAAAAAGGTATTCCTAGAATAAGTAAAAAACACTAATTTTGAGAAAAAAAATACTAGAAAGTAGTCAAATTATCTGTCCATGCAGCAAGTAATTTTTACTTAGCAAGAACTCTTGAAATAAGACATGAAAATCTAGAAACAAGACATACCACACAAGGATTTAAAAAGGGTAAAATAAGCATTTTAAAGCTAGATACTAGATAGTATGACTTAAAATTGGTGATAAAGCCTCAATAAAGTGATTTTTGCTAGTTTTAAGAAAATAGAAATTAAAATAAGATCTTATTATAGGTTACCCCATCTTAATAAATCATCAAAAGCTTAAAACAAGATCTAGTTATCAGAAAATAAATCATTAATTTTTTCCTTTCAAAATAATGACAAATGCAGTACAGCTTTTCAAATTTTATTGAAGTTTGAATTAACACTTCAAATGGAACACAAAAAATGACCTTTTACTTTGTTACCTTCAGAAAAATTAAATACATTAAATTCCTTTTTCTCATTACTGTCTGGGGAAAAAAGTTTCAGCCCCTAAATGTAAACAAAATACCATAGCTATTTATCATTTTTCTGTGTCCATCAACTAAGAAAAGTAATTGTCATTACAAAAATATATTTAAATAAAATATCAAACAGGCATAATGAGTTTTTAAAGCAGAATACACTGAGAACATTCCAGCCAAAATCAGACAGTCAATAACAAGCAAAAATGCAAAAGTTACTGCTCAATGAAAGATCTCCATTCAGCTACTGCCTTTTTATAAGCACTAGTGGCATCTCTGTCATGGATGGCGTCACCAATGACCTCAGTTTGGGTGACTGAGAGGAGTGTAGCAACACATTTAGGTTATGTAAGGTGTAATGTGTAGTATACACCATTAATACCAAGAGTCCTTCACAAAAATCTTGAGGAATGGGGCCCACAGGTGTGGTTCCCACTGCAACGAAGCTGGTCGTTCCATCGAAGAGGAGCACGGGGGAAGACAAAGGCCGCTTCTCTAAGTAGATTGTGGGGTCCTCGCCATGCTGAAATAAAGCACAGAATAGTCAGGGTCTGGGAAAAAAATGTTTGAAAAAGCAGTATTTTAATGTGCCAATCAGGTGTTACAAAATATTTGGCATTAAAGCCCCTTCAAATGAAAATAAAGTTTTTTGAGTTTTAACGTGTGCTATTTTTCTTATCAAAGAGCCAGCTGCCCAACCACACAGAGGACGTTTTTTTAAACAGACTTCAGATAAACATGAAATAGGACTTTTTAAGACATTTAGGTTGTGAGATTTTGGTTAAAAACTTTATAATTATAATATAAACACCACATAAAACACTGAGAATGTGTTTTTTTTTAAATAAAAAAATATCACAGGGAGACTTTAAATGCTGATCAAACAAAATATTTACCTTTAGGACACGAAGGAGAGCCTCGCTGGCACTTCCAAGCCGTTTTGGTGGTGGAGTCGATGAAGGGAAGAGTGATGGGAGTGGATTGATAAGCGTAACAGTGAAATCCGCTTCGAAAGACACACACACAAAAAAAAATGTAATGGAGTCATTTGAACTGAAACACGTTTTAAAAAACAAACTTACCTCTATGCACGTCCAATGGAAAAGGTGGTCTCGGAGCCTTCTTCCAGTCTCCAAAAAATGAACTTTTGCACAGAAGTTCTTCCATCTCCCCTTCATTTCTTCTATGTACTTGAGGTTAGCACCGCCCACATTACGGCACAGCTCATCCATTGCCTTTGGCAAAAAGAAAAAAAAAGAGCTTATGTCATTTCACCACAATTGACCTTAAAGAGCTAAACAAATAAAATTAAAACGAGGTAAAAAGCTTACATTTTTAATTTCTTTGAAGCATGGATATGCATCAAACATTTTTGAGGCCCTGTCTTCTTCCCTTGTAGACCGCTGTGTCTCAAACTCAAGGTCCAAAAGCTGAGCTACATCACTTTGGTTTGGTTTTCCTTTGGACTTGTACATCTTGCTCAGGGTATTACAGTGCCTGGCTTGCACCTTCCGTCTGTCCTGGCCTACTTAAACAAATGATAAACAGAAACAATTTAAATCCCAAAGACATAAAATGCTTAAAAGCCTTGATGGATAAGAAAATGCTTACCAAAATCATTATCTCCAGGTGCTGCTGGCTGAGGTGTTACGTTCTTGGGTTGGGAGCAGGACTCGGATAGAACCAAAATTTGATCTTGTGCTATAGTAAATACTAATGAAAGGAACATAGGGTTAATTTGTATCCTGCTAACTAACACTAACCTTAACACATCTCCAACTACACATACCTGCGCTTGTCTCCTCACTGGGTTCATCCTCAAGAAGTATGATAGAATCACTTGTGCTGCTTGTGTCAAATTCTGATCCAGGAAAAATATCCTTCAAGTCCTCCCGGGTGAGATCTGATAAGGCTTCCTCATCAACGTCGACAGCTATTGATTAAAAATTAGACATTTAATTTTAAACAAAACCATTTCTGTCCCAGCCATGCAAAAAAAAAAAAAAAAAAATATTTACCATCATAAAATACAATCATGCCATATGCTTCCTCTCAGTGATTTTGTTGATTGTCAACTTGGAATTCCAACTTTGATTTATTGTTTGTTTATCTTTTATTTTTATGTTTTATTAATCACAGAACTGCTAACAGAAAAATGATAAAATTAATTTGTGTCTGGCCGAAATTTTGTAGCAACCAGTCATTGATTGTGCACCAAGCCTTTTCAGATTAAATATGGCGACACAATCCAGGCAGTGAACGGCAGAAACAGAACCCCCATCACGTCTAATTTAAACGCCGTGTATTATTTGCAAAATAAAAAGGAAGGAAACAAAATCCACGGGATAAACGCCTTTTAGCGCGTTCGTTTGGAGCGTTCGTGAAATGCCCCAAGTGCGTAGCTTAAAACTGGCCATCATTGTGTTCAAACGTTTCTCGGAAAAGAAAAAAACAGTATCTGGAAAGTACAATAAATGTTAAATAAATGTTCAAATGTTGTGACGTCTCATAAAAACACGCCACAATATTCACAAATCAACCTACAGGGTTAGCTAAAGTACCACATTCAAACAAAATGGCTGATGTTAGCTCGGTCTAGCTAACCGGACATTAAACAAAAGAACTTACCTTCCAACACTGAAAAAGTTGAAGCATCAAAATCTTCCGTTCGTTGAATCCAAAACTGCTTTGACTAACTCCTAAGTCCTGTTTTATGGTCAAAAACCGCACAAGAAGCTTAACAATTCAGTACACTCCTTTCAAGCGGGAACAAACTTTCTGGACCGCGCTCAGTGAAACACTCATGGGGGTCGACTAGCCGCAGCTTGGCGCTATGACGTCATATATGTGGGACGAGTAAACGTAGTTTTTCTATGAAACGAGACCTTGATAAAGTTAAAAAAAAAATAAAAAGTTGCCAGATATACGCATAAAAACAAATATATTCTATGCTAAATAGGCTCACTGTGTTATTTCGCGTAATCTTGAAAGTTTTATGCATCTCACATCCACGAGGTCATCAACGAGCGACGGCGGCCTTATTTTTTTTTGGGGTGGGGTGGGGGGGGGGGTGAAACGTTCAGGACCCTTTTCTATCACTTTTGTTTTTGAGCAATGTTTCAAAGAGTTTTGCAGCATCAGTTTAAATTAACCGTTCAGATGATGTTTATTATTTTTTTTTTTCTTTTTTTCTATTAATCTTACATTTGATACACTTCTTGTCACGGTCTTTAAAACAAGTATGTTCAATGTAAACTGTCTGAGGGACTGAATGGCTTCACCATGTTATGTACTCAACTCTGTTTAATAAAATGTAGATGTTTTATGAACATTTCTTAAATTAAGCTATTTGAGTTTTTTATCTTAAATCAAGTTTTCCTATTGTCAAGAGTATGGAGCACAAGGATTTTTACTCATTTTAACTATTATTTTCTTAATTCTAGATTCTAGATCTTAACGAGAATTTTTTTTTTGATTGTTCTAATTTTAAGAGAAGCTTGGAAAGTTGAAGAGCAAAGATAAGATAAAATAACTTAAAACTAGATAAAATATCTTGAATATCTAAAAACAAGATTTAAAATCTTTGCAAGAATCAAATAATTTGCAGTGAAGGAAGAGAGTTTAAAAAATTAGACAAATTAAAAACAAAAGTAAATAAAAACAGCATAAAATTACAAAAGCAGTCTGCAGTAAAATACATAAAAGATCAATACGAATACAATAAAACAAATAAAAATAGAATAAAATAAAATAAAATTCACATGATGCCACAATTGGTTTTGATGATCATGTAGTATGGCAGTTAAATTTGTTTATATCAGGTCTATTTGTTTTGTGAGGACAGTGGTCATTTGATACATTTGAGCATCCATCCGAGGAGTTTGGGAAGACAGAATGGCAGATATTTCCTGGTTCTGAAGTCTTAACTCATGGTCATCCTCAGATTCTCCATTTTGTCCAGACTATGCCTTTTGAGGGGTTAACAGGTCAAACTTCTCAATGACATTCATATCCATTAATGACAAACTTGTGGGTAAAGGTTCTGATGGCTCCATTTTGCTTGGGGGTTTCTCTCTTGTGTGTGCAGAGCTTAGTGTCTTTGAGTCTCCTCTGAGGTGCCACTTTTTATGAGAAAGTTTGAGGTCAACTGTCCGAGGTGCCAGTTAGGTCTCTCTCCTGACATATAAGATAGTGAAGACTACTCTGTCTCAAGGGGTGTTATCCACCCCCAAAGTTCATTTAAACTTTTTATTTTTGTTGCTTCAATTTTGTTTTTGCAAGAGGGATTTTGCTAAAGAATAAATAAATAAATAAAGAAATCCGTCCACATCGTTGTAATCCTCTTGATCTCTCTTGTTTTCTGGTTTGGGAATTAAAGAGTCGATCCGGTGTCCTTTTACAGCTGTTCCAGGTTTTTCCTTGGCAGGGTTCGGTTGCTTCTGGGATCCACTCCTCTGTGGGGAGGTCCGGTCCTGGTTTTTCTAACATCCATCTTGTTTTGGAGAAGTTTACTTTGAAGCGCTGTTTTTCTGTGCCACTCCGCTGTGCAGTGAAATCCGATCCAAGCCAGCTGATCCAGGTCCCCAGCAGGTGTCCAACCGCCCTCCGCTCCAGAGGCCAGCTGCGCAGGAGGCCGTCCACCGCAGCAACTGTCCGCAAAGGCCCCGCCGCGATGGCACTGGTAGTCAAGCCCCTAGAAAACACGTTTTTGTTTGTCTGAACCTCTTTCAGCTACCTCCTCGTCGCTGCTCTCTGCTCATCTCCCTCTTTTTCACAGCTGATGGCATTCTAAATAAAGGCCCCACCTCTCAGCTCTCCTCTGCACAGGTGAATTACCTTGTGGCGATGTGTGTGAAAACTGACAGATCGGCACAATATGGAATGTTTTACCTTTTTGTGTGTTCTTATATATCAGTGTGTTGTTCTGTCATTTCAAAGAGTAACAATGACATAAAAGTGAGTGTGTTTGTGTTGGCTGAGATCAGTGTGAGCAAATGCAAGAAATTACCAGCGCACCTGAGTGCAGCAATAGCGAGCACTTAATGAAATTGCATGTGTGGAAATTTCATGCAGTCCCTGAATGCACCACTTGCTGCGGGGAATGTGAGTAATAAATCTACAAACTCCGTGCAAAAAAGAATTAAATGTATTGAACTAACTCTGAGACGGTGTTTGTGGTAGTTAAATGGGGAGGAAGTCAAATCACATTGGAATAACAACTACAGGGCTCCCCACACAGACAATAACACAAAGACGCAGAATAAAAGCATAAATAGATAAATTAGAAGCACTTGATAAGACTTTTTTATTTAAAAAGCAACCACAGCAGTTAAAATTAGCACTTTGTGCAGCCTACCATAGTACAAAACTCCTTTATGTGCTTCATTTAAAAACCTCACAGCCTGAGGAAAAAGACTTCTAGCATGACGCGATGATGAACATTTAATGGTGCGATATCTTCTGCCAGATGGTAGAAGCTCAAACATCCCAGTGGCAGGATGACCACTGAGATCCTTGGTGATCCCAGTTGCACTGGTTAAGAGTCTGGATTTGTGAACTAAATTTATGTCCCGCCACTATGTGTCAGACAGTTTTTATTTTACATCATAGACTGTAGAATCACAGACCATAGACACGATATAACATCAGTAGTTCTCAAAGTGTGGTATCCTTGTGTTGTAGGCTGCAAAGTTTTAGGAAAAAAAAAGTTATGGCACTAATGGTTTGAGATTGTAATTTTTCCTTTCGGTGCCACGTGTATGCAGCTCTTGCGCCATTTTCTATATTATCATGGGACATTTGTGGGACATAATCTCTGTCCCACAATAATTTGTAATAGAAACAAATATTAAATAGTTATCCATTGTTATGTGCTCATTGTGTCTCATTGAAAATTTCTATTATCTGTGATGAAAACAATGGACAATTGTACAGTATTTCATATATTCTTTTATTTTTTTAATGGCAGAAATGTGGTGACTGATTTGACTTCATTTAGTTGAGAATGGAGGTAAGGTTTCTATGGGTGTCTTCACAACAATGTTTTGTCCATTTCTATATTCTGTCAATGAGCCTATCCCATGTACTACTGGGCAGAGTACATCATTAATAGTTGTCAGGTGATCACTGGGTCACAGGGAGACAAACATGCTCACACCTATGGATTAATCTTTCATCCCTATATTATTTTTCAATGCTAGCAAATCTTTTTAATTTTATTGACCACTTCAAAGAATGATTTTTCTTTTCAATAATAGGACATAGAGGTTGACTGTCACTTGCAGTTACAAGGGAGCAGATAGAACTTCTCTTCAATCAAGGATTCAAAGTGAAGGCCATGGCAAGGATTTTGGGTTGTTCCTCATCATACCTGCATAAAAAATGAAATCCTTTCGTATTTCACTGCGAAAGCGATTCACTGACATAACTGATGCAGATCTTCATGACCATATAAGAAGACTTCATGAACAGTTTCCAAGATCTGGCTCTGAAGTAAGAATCCTTATGGTGTTTTTTTAATGCATAATTATGTTGTCACTCTTTAATCTTATTTTTTATACTTTGACATCCTTTAGATCAGTGGCCCCCAACCTTTTTGTCGCTGCAGAGCTGTCAACCCACAAAGATTTTACTACGGATCTACGACCCGGGGAGGGGTGGGGTTCATATAAAGTGTATATTATATTTATGCTGTTATTTATCCCTTCCAGATAAAACGTACAAAATAAATGAAAAAGGAATAGTTATTAATTATTCAGTTTTTAACTCTTTATATTTTAAGCTTTTTTTTCCTCTTTAACACATTTGAAGTGAAAAACACTAAACTCTGCAACCACAATCCAACATACAAAAGTGTGCAAAACCAACAAATAAAGACTTTTACTCACAATAACGTTAAGAAAGACAAATGTTTCTCAGTTTAGAGGATGTAATCAGGTTTTTTAATGATCTGTTCTGTTTTAGAAAAGATTCTGCACAGTTTGGTTGTGGGGCCATAAATATATAGAATATAGAATTATTTCCTGCAGATTCTCTTCCTTCATTCAATCAAAAGTCAAATGGTTCCAGTTTTTTTCTTCTTTTCTTATGATCTCATCTTCTTTAAGTTGTGTTTATGTTGTTTCTCTCTCTCTCCATCTTGCGCTTCTGAACGTGCACGCCCCCCCCATATGGCAAGCCAAAAGGGCCATAAATCGCCAGGAAAACGGCCGTAAAAACCGGCCGTAAAAACCGGCGTTTTGGCCATCAAAAACGCCGGTTTCAACGCGCGTTTTAAAAGCAGCACGTAAATTACGCCGTCTTGTGCTGTCCCAAAACGCGCGTTAAAAGCGGCGTTTTATTGTGTGCAAACCGCGCGTTGAAAGCGGCGTTCTTGTGTTGTCGAAACTGCGCGTCCAAACCGGCGTTTTAGATTGCACGTCCAAAGCGGCGTTTTGCGTTGATGTAGTTAGCCGTTGGCTGGGAATCTCCAACCTGACCTGTTGGCCTAATGGGAACACCGTTCGTCTGTCACCCCGATGCCCCGATACATTCTGAAATACTTTGGTGTGATGACAGATAATCAGTCATTAACTTAGGACTAAAGAATGGACCTTTCTGCAAACAGTTCTGCAATCGCGTTTATCACTGCATGACTGGTTTATTTAATTAAAAAAAAAAAAAAAAGTACGTCCATACCTTATGTGGGAATGACGCAACAACCTCTGAAGTTGTTGATCTTTATGAAAAAGTCATTGAAGTACATTTCTTGGAGTTGTAATGGATGATAAACAGAAATGGAAATCAGATATTAGTTACTTAAAAAGTAATATTAGCAAAAATCTCAGTATTTTACACAAAGTAAAAAATGTGTTAATAGTAACTCCCATGTGTAAATGATAGCCTACTGCTCTTTTATTCTTCCTTATTTTAATAATTGTATGAAAATATAGGGAAAAGCTTATTCCACATACTAAGCCATTGTGCCTGTGGACAACAGCTCTCACTCTCTGCATCAGACTCTGATGGGGCTGAAAAGCTCCTTCAGCAGCAGACTGAGACACCCCCAGTGTAGAAATGAGGGCTACTGTAGATCATTCCTCTCCACAGCCATCAGACTGTACAATGCTGTTGTTTAAATGTTTGAATTTATTTATTTTTTAATAGGTTAATATGTGTATATAAAAGTATTGTACAGTATTGTATTGTATAGTATATTATTGTATTGTATAGTATTGTATAGTTTTGTATTGTATTGTACTGTATTGTATTGTATTGCGCTGTATAGTATTGTGTTGTATAGTTTTTTATAGTATTGTATAGTATATAGTTATTGTAGATAGGTGTGTATTACTTATATGTATATTTATATTCATAGGAATATGTGTGTTTGTAAAATGTTTTAGATATATGGGTGCCATAACAGATAAATTTATCCCTTGGGATATTAATAAAGTTCAATTCAATTCAGTTCAATAAATGATGGTGACCTCAAGTCGTGATGTTTAAGTTGTCTTTGCTAGTGAAGTGTCTTAGGATAAATGTAATCAATTTAACACATGAGAATATTTACTGACCAAGGTGGTCACATTTTCTTTTGAAATTGGCTGCTAGAAATAGACTTTAGTCCGTTCATTTGATTTTCTAAGGGGTGTAATTGAAGTGTAAAATTGTGTCCAATATATAAGGTTAAGCCTCCTGGCTTTAAATATTTTTTTTTTTCAATTAGGGCAAATATTTTTTTTATTATTTTGGCCACTATCTTTTATGTTTTTCTTTTAGTAGGGCCGCACAATAATGTGATCCATATTTTATATACACTTGTAAATGTTTGTGCTAAAATTTTAAATGTCAGAAAAAGTGCCATAGAAATCTTAACAGATTTTCTGCTTATATAAAAATCTCAACATACTTTTATATTTTCTGCTTTCTTGCATTTATTTCTTGAACTAATTCTGCCATACTCAAAACTTACAAATATATAATTTTGAGGATGTTAACTCTTGAAATGGGGGGGTAACAGACAAGACACACATAGACAAACAGGATACATATATAGTAAACCCAGTACATCAAAGACACTCTTCTTACAGGCTCCAGGTTTTCATGGCGGTCACCTCAGTGCTGTTCCTTAACAGTGATGAGCTGTGATTCTGAATTTTTAAAGACAGTTAAGGGCCATTGTGGAGAGAATAAAACAAAGCTGATTAAAAAAGGGCCTATATCATGCTATTTTCAACTCTTTCAAAGTAAACTATATCCATATATATTATCATAAATTACCTTTGACACACTACATAACTTGTTTTTTATGTTTTTCTTTTTTCTTTCATGACATCATCTTAGAGCCGGCCTTGGCAGCCTGTCTGCGTTTTGCCCATGAAAACAAACATCCGAAGTTTTGCAAAGATGTATGTATTACACTTAAAACTAAGGAAGTTGATTTTTCATGCTAAAGGACCTTTAAATATGAGTCGGCAGACATTTTTTTTTTTTAACTGTCTTGTGGTGGAGAGTATCTAAAATCTTTTTATTTTTTTTTTTTGGTGGGATAAAATTCAGGTATGAAGAGGTTATAAAAACAGGTTATACAGAAAGAGACTTTACAAAAAAGCTGAAACATGTTCAGCTGCTCCATGTTTATGTATCCGTCTCTAAAGCCAAATTTCCTGTTTTGGTCACGCAGAACAGGAGATCCACTGCAGTTCTTGCACTTCCATTCATCTTTAAAGAGGATCGCTAAACCTTCATTAAGTTGGCAGAGGTATGTTTGAAACACACCCAGTATTGATGAAACACCTGATTTTCAAATTTGAAAAATGTTCTTTCAAAAGGACCACTACAAATTTTCACACCAGTACATAGAGGTGTGAAAATTGGACTACATTTATTATCAACGTTGTTTCAAGAGCAATGGAATTTTAAATTTTCTCTGGTCAATCCATAATCAATTCAACCAATAAAATATAACAAAAATATAAAATATGTAATAAATACATAAAATACCTAATAAATAAATGCATAATGTACACAATAGAACACTTGTACAACATTAGCTGCATTTCCATTAACTCTGAAATTTAGCAAATTGGATTTTTGATAATAAATTCACTTAATGGAGACACCACAATTTTGAAGAAAACTTGCATTTAAAAAATAAAGTTTTTGTGCTTCGAGGAGGTGGTCATCATGCTTCTAACTGGTCGGACACACCTGACCAGGTAATCACGAGAAGATGGAACAAGGAGATCGAGAAAACCAGCAGAATCCCAGCCCTGGAGGTCGAAAGTTTGACACCCGGAGCAGATGATGCAATGGTCACAAAAATCAGTATGTTTATAAACAGATCATCATAGTGAACATTTCAGTTTATTATTCACTTACTACAGAATCAGGAAGATTTTGGAGCTTGATGTCACGTCCCAGGTTTGTTTTGTGTACTTCTTCATACAAGTTGATCAACCTTAGCAAATACTAGTCATGTCCACTCAGGAAGGACTTGAGAAGGTCAGCAGATACCAGGCGTGTAAACTCAGCATCAGTCTTTAAGGAGTGAAGACAGAATTAAAAAGTGACATGCAGAAAAACCATTTGCTCATTCCTGGATAAATACATAATATATTTAATGGATATAAAAGTGACAATATTTTTATAGCTCACTGAGTTCAAATTATTAGAAATATTTTGATATCTCAAATCAAACTTGTAAGGCAGCCAGGTTACAAATGTTTTTAAGTTGTGCCAAATTAAAAGCTAATGTTGATCGAGGTCAAAATTTGACACAAATCAAGAGAAACGCCATCTTAAATTCCATATGAAAACAACAGGCCACTGAACATAACATAACTTCAGATAGAAGACAATCTAAATCATTTCTGAAAATGTTTATTTAAAAAACATTTTTTTGGTATGGAAACAGTTCATATTATTTTTTTTAACAATTAAAAGAACAATATTTTCATTTTTTTCAAAACTGCCTTTCTTATGTGTCAATGTCTGCGATAGCATGGACGCTGAGTGGGATCACAAGATGTGAAAAGTAGTTAGCTTGCCATTACAAACACTTTAGCACAACAGCTTAAATTGTTATTGTATTTCAAAAAAGAGAACAATAATGATATGTTTCTTATCATATGTCACCATGTGAAGTGATATTTCTGTGTGTGCTACAAAATAAGTAACAAATAACTTGCTTTCTCGTAGGTGTGAACAGTGCACTTTTAAGTTAATATTTCTTCAAACTTGGAAATGTGCCTTAAACAGGTCTGACTGAACAGAAATATGTGAAGAACATTCTTTTGGGTCTTTCAATAAACAGGACACCTAAAACTGTTCATAAATGTCAATAACGTACTTACTACAGAGTGCTCAAACAAAAATGAAATGGTGGCTGCTCTGTTCTGAAGACTGTCTCTACATTGTGCGCTGAAGAAGTTTGTTGCGAAGTCCATGAACCCGAACAGAGCACACACTACCTCCAATGTCCATGATTACCTTCTGGATGAACTCAAAGGTGTATTTCAGTTCCTTTGGATAATCAATGTTGACGCAGTAAAGTAGTCCCATCAGCACTACAAAGCCATTTGGTAAGTCTCGCAACTCATGCAAAACGATGCTCTCCTCCAGAACTACGGCAACATTCACGATGTTCTTTGACTGGGTGGTCATATCCGCATTTTGCGCTGTGGTGATCAGTAAGCCAACACTCACTCCCTTCATCATTGCCGTTACCTCTGCAGCATCAGTGGTCTGAAGTAAAAAAGGAACATAAAATGAGTATACATGCCACTTGCATTAAAAAAACTGTTATTTAGTGAAGCACAATATTGACTTTTTACTGCAGAAACCGATATCCGATAATTTCCAGCCGCTTGCAGCCGATATAGATAAAAAATATTTTTTTTAAATACTTGTGAAAAAAAATGCAAATAAAAAATTAAGAGTGTGTGGCTCTTTTTTATTTCAACAAATTTACAGGACTTGTTTCACCTGCAAATTAATTGAACAACAGCTAGTACAACCACTATTAGCTTTTTCAGTCTGTCATACATGTTAAAACTTTAAATTAAATAGCAATGTAACAAGCGCATTTCTTAATAAAAGATAATGCATGAAAAAGAATACTTTAAGCTCAAAGTACAAAAATTACTTGTTTGTTTTAAACTGAAGTGTAAAATAAATGGGGGCTCAAAGAAATAAACTTTTCATAAACATATGCATATGCTTGGATTCTAACTGATTAGAATCAAGCTCACCTCTCTACTAGAATCTGGTACATTTAGTGTGGTGTTTGGACAGGTAACTGCTGTTTCTGCCCTTTATGTTATGTTTTTTTTGCTTCTGACGCAGCAAGCACTGTCTGCTTCTACTTTGGATAAATTCAGCTACACTTCAGACTTTTTTGCTTGCACAAAAGCTAGAAATATGTGTGTGTCTGGGTATGTGTATGAGCGCGCGCTGAGAGAGCAGCAATGTCCAGCTCGTAAAGCAGTGAGGGAGAGATGGAGAAATGCCCCGTCTTTGTAAGTTACATTAAACAACGCGGTGCACGCTTTGTCCGCGCTGCTGTGGGACCGCTATGTTAGCACTGTTTAGCGGTACTGATAAGGCTGAAATGTCTAGGGTGAGCAGACAAGTTGCAACACAAGTAGAAGTTGAGTGGCAAGTGAGGAAGAGTAAGCAGTTTAAGCGTTTAATTATCGGTTCTTTTTATCTGCAAATTTTTCTCTTATCTGAATCAACGGCGTGACGTCATAATGTCCATTATCGGTTTTTTGTGGTAATTTCTTTTGACATGTTGTGGATCAGCCTTTGATCTGCAGGGGTTCAAGATAACCACCAAGACACAGGGAGGAAACACTGCAGAGCTTCACAACAAGGGTGTGTTTCAAACATACCTCTGTGAACTTAATGAAGTTTGATGGGTCCTCTTTCAAGATGAATGGAAGTGCAAGAAGTGCTGTGGATCTGCTGTTCTGGTTGGACTTCTGTAACATCACCAAAACAGGCATTTAGATTTTAGAACCACAGATACACAAACATTAAATAGTTTAACTTTTACGTTGTTGTTGCTTTCAGTTAACCACTTTATACCTGCATTTTTTTCTAATGGGGAAAAAAAATCTTACTGGACAATCCAGCATAAGAGTTTAAAAGTAAATGTCTGCTGAATCATGTTCAGTCAACTTTTTATCCTCATGATAAATGTGCGCTAAATTTCATTAAAATTAAAAACCAGTGCGATGTGAATGAACACAGCTCTGAGGTAATCACTGAGACAATCTGGAACCTGCAAGAAGAGAGTCTGCCTTTGATGTACTTGGTCTGCTATGCATGTCGTGTCAATCAGTCTATCCAGTATTTTAAGCTTTGAAATTTAAAAAAAATAATTTTTATTTTGTTAGTTTTGGACAGGGCAGATCAAATTAAAGAAATATATATGAAAAGGAAATTAATATTAGAATGTTTTTAGATCTTTATAGCACTTTTTTTGTCAGACACTTTTAGCGAAGTGTTTGTAAAATTTGGTCAGAGTATTTTGCTGCCCTGCTAAAAGATTCTGGGAAACTTGCATGAACTGTGACATCATCACCAACACTTAAAAGAGTGTGGCCAAGAGCATATGTATTGCTGGCCCTAATAGACCCTTTTCATGATAACGTCAGACAAAATGGCAGCAGGGCCAGAAATGTGAATAGAGACTTCCGGTGTTCGTGCTTAGAACGGCAAAGCTGACAGCTGAGCGCTGTTTAACACAATTTTACATAAATTATCAAAGGTAACCTGACAAACTTTAACAGAAAAATGTACAATATTTATTTTATGAATGTCCTGCTGAACTATATTTTCCTTTCGTGTGTTAGATCATTCACAAATCTAAATACAAATTTGAAAAATCCTTCATTATTGTATGTTTCATTGAAAATATCCACCTTTCATTTGAAAAGATATTATCCTAATGGGTTACATTTGATGTTATTTGCACTTCTTTAAAGTGAGATCAACCACAAAAACTGATGGAAATTCATGTAGGCTACAGTAATAGCCAAGATGCACATTGCTGCATGTTTGCCACAGGTGTTTTAACTGCATCCAAAACTAAATTTAGTTATTGTAATAAGAGGCATTTGTTGGTTTTTTGGGGGTATTTTAGGGATCAGTGTAAAAATAGTAATGTTTTCCGAGTAGTAGTGTTGGGCAATTTGACAACACATATCCTGTTGGCAGTAGAAAAATATCCATTGTAACATTTCTATTCTATTGTTTATGTTGTTCTAAGCTAATTTGATCAATTATAACGCCAAATATATCATTAAATAGCCTGAGACAATTTCATAGGTGTTTCCTGGTCAGTGTGTACACAAAAAATGTATATAAGTGAAAATAAAGACAAAGTAAAAAGAGATCCCTTTTTTTATTTTAAGCAACAAATGCAAAGAAACTCCATCTTGTGGTTTTGCGACGTAAAACTGCTTTACGTTCTTTCATTCGCACTCACGCGGGTTTTACAACAGGCTTTACGTTACTTAACGCGAGTGGAGAACCATGGATGCAGAAAAGCTTAAAGTTGTTTCCCCAAAGAAGATACACTGATGCAGGCAGCCCATGAAGAAGCATTTTTAGCAAAAAAAAAGGGTACATCTGTGATTTAGCTGCATTTTAGTTTCAAGATGTCTGACGATGAGCAGAAGAAAGCAACATGTAACTTATGCTAGGAGGCTATTCCTGCACCGATGCTAACACTACAAACCTATCACTTAAGGAAAAACCACTAAAATAAACAAATGAGATAAAAAAAAAAAATAAGAGATAATCCAAGGCCGTAACAAGTACCTGAGTACTTACTACAGAATCAAAAGATACAAGAAGAAGGAGCTCAGTACCAAATCCCAGATTGCTTTTCCGTTGCTTCTGGACTTCATACAAACTGATCAGCGATGGCGAATACTGGTCAAGCCCACTCAGAAAGGACTTCATTAGGTCAGCAGATACCAGATGAGTAAACTCAGCACCAATCTTTAAGAAATGAACACAAAAAAAATATTACATTCAGAACAGTTTGTTCATCCCTGGATGAATACATAACATGTTAAATCAATATAAAAGTGAAAATATTTTAACTACATAATGTGGCACTGTTTTGACAACTAGGGCTGCCACGATAAGTCGATTAGTCGTGACTATGTCAACTATTAAAATGGTGGACAACTAACTTGATGGTCGTTTTTTGTTAATTTCTTTCCTTTTTTTTATCTCAAAACTACAGTGCTGGCTTTCTAATGCCGGGTCTGCCATTTTCTTAGACACATGTGCAGTAGTGCTAATCCGGTCAGTGGGGATGTCACAGGAAGCTCTGTGTAGTTTAAGTTTCCTTATTTTTCTAATGGACTCGGAGATGATAAAAGTAATTTTGAAGAATACATGACTTGGAAAACTCACATTGTTCACAACGCAGTTTGTATGTAATAAGGTTACTTCCATGAGCCAACGTATCTTGAGGTTGACCAGTCAGTGTTTCATGCTTAAATAAATGACTTTTGAGAGCCACTTGTGTCCTAAAAGTGCAAACACAGTCACTGTAGATGCATGGTAGGGGACAAGACCTGCTGTAATGTACGTGTTTCAACTTGTAGTGTCTAATTATACTGCGCTGGTGAGCTGTGGAAAATATACAAAACTTACACGTCCACTTCATATAACTGTAGATGCAATAGACTTTTCTTCCTTCCTGTAAAAAGAAAAAAAATAGAATTTAGTTAAGTTTATATCATATATAGCCTACAGTCACAGCCAAATGATGCCTGCAATAAGTTGCCATCTTGCACAGGAGTGAAAAAGCACAAACATATTTTTTCATGCAAATAAAATAGTATTAAGGCAGAAATAAAACTGAAGTATTTTTTGTTAAAATTTGACAATGATGGGGTGCTGCATAAAATGGCCTATATCATGCTATTCTTTAGCCTTTCACAGTAAACTATAAGCATATGTATGAAAATATTTTTACTAGGGCTGGACAATATGGCCAAAAAATAAAACCTGTTTTTTTCCATTCCAAATTTAATTTTTGAATTTTAATAGTTTTTTTCTCCCTCTTTTTACTTTATTTTACAAAGGTTACAAACAGAAACTATTTTATTTTCACATCTCACTTTGAAATTGGCTCGAAAGGCAAAGTGTAACTACATACAATCTGTAAAGAGAGCTGTTTATAACGATGCCGAAGATATTTTGTACAAGAGATGGTAATGTCTCTTATGCCTTTAAGCAAATAAGGGACATGTTTATGTTATGTCTTTTTCTTCGTTGAAGAATAAAATCATATTAATGAAACCCCACAAGTGTTGCATCATGCTACTTCACATTCAAACCTCTTGAATTTAAATGGGATTGTATGCAAATATTAGCAGTTTAGCTCAATAGCTTCTAGGTCAAGTGATCAATTGACTCAAAATTGGTATTGGATCATAGTACTCTCCTCCCTAACTGAGATACGCCTCTTTATTTTATATTTTGAAACTCTCTGGATTTTTTATGAATTTTTATGTGTGAAAATTAGCATTTTAACTCAATAGCTTCTAGGTCATGTGATCAATTGACTGAAAATCAGTGTTGGACATAAGTACTTCCCTCCCTAACCGAGATACACCTCTTGATCTTAAATTTTAAAACTCTTTGGATTTATACTGAATTTCTAGAGGGAATATTAGCATTTTAGCTCAATCGCTTCTAGGTCATTTGATCCATTGACTCAAAATCAGAGTTGGATCATGGTACTCACCTCTCTTCATGAGATACAGCTGTTGATTTTAAGCTCAGTCCAGTTATTCTTATATACGGTCTATGCTCATTGCTCGCTAAGTCCATTATTTTTATGGTCAATGCATTAAAGGCCTCGTGCGGTAAAAATCGTGATTTTTCTTAAACTGCAATAAAACATTAATATTTATGTCACAAATGAACCCCCATATAATTATTTTGTCACCCGCGGCCCCGTGCACTCTCTTCAAGCCTTCAAAGATAGTGCGGTCGCCCAGATTTTGCGCAGCCAACAGATAAGTAGGTCATAGGTCGTGTGACATCAGTACAGGAACATACAGCTAGATCCGCGAGTTTTGTGATGACTTTCTGGGCATGGAATTACTTGATATAATAGAATTTGGACTGCCGTGGATTTGGGGATTCGAACGGGATAATGGTGAATAGGTGTGTGCTATTTGGGTGCATTTGGGTCCCTCCCCAGCCCTCCGGAGGAGGAACGCGGTGGGTGAACGGGCACCTGGCGGGCGCGCGCCGGACGGCCAGTGTGAGGCCACCACGCTTGCCACCACGTTTGCGGTTCCGAGGCCCCGGGCCGGGCATGGGGGGTGCCGTGGGTTCGCCGGACAGTCGTCCGGCGCCGGCAGCCGAGCCCGCACGAAGGGTTTTTACCCCCTCCCGGAGCCGTGAGGCCGGCGGGGATGGCCTCCGCGCGGAGTGCAGGAGGACCCCACCGGCCGTCTGGAAAGAGGACCCGCGCGGGGGGTTGGTTGCATGATCAATAAAATCGCGCTGAATCATTTTAAGTGAATATTTTTATCAGATTCGTTTTCCAAGTTCCATTGACTTTCTAAATTAAAAAAAAAAAATTGCCATGACACGAGGAAGAGCGACGTGGAAGCAGATTAAAGCGGAAACTACACAATTTGTTTATTCACTAAAAATAAAAATCTCATGACTCCGGTACACTCTCAGAAAAAGAAGGTCCAAATTGTACCTTTAGGGGTACAATGGCTTGTCACTGGGGTGGTACCCTCAAGGGTACTTCTGGCGTACCCCCAACACTTGGTACTTATTTGTACCCCTGTAATTTGTACCTTGTTTAGATCAGAATAGTACCTCTGGTGGTCAACTTGTACCCTAATGTTAGAGTACAATTTTGTTCCCTTTAATAATGGTACAAAATGCACTTTCAGGGACCAAAAAATGTTGTATAATTAAACCAAAAAACCTCACTTCAGACCATGATCAATACACTTCCTTTTTTTATTTCAGATTTAAAAAAAAACAAACAAATTTCACATTTCATTTTATTTTAAACACAATGTCGAACAGGAATGTACAGAATATCATCCACAAAATAAGTGTCATATGCCTGGAAGTCCATTTCATTCCCGGGTTTGAGAACCGTCCAGTCTTTGTCAACTCTGACCCTATATGCACAAAAGTGGTGATCATACGATATAGGAATCAACATTTTGCCACAAAAAATCCACTGTGTGTCAACATTTAAGATGTACTTGACCTGCCAGAAAAGTGGAACAGCCTCTGAATGGAGCACATCTATAACAAATACATCTCTGATGGCATACTTAACATTGTTAACTGTTACTTCAGACATTCGTTGAAGAGTTTTGTCATCAAAATCCACATTACAGAAACTTTGATCAACTGTTCTCTGCAGTTCCACAGGCAAAGTTGAAAATGGAGTGTCAACACTTTTTCCAGGTACCTTTTCAAAATCTCCAAAAATATCCTTTGTTGAAAATTCCCAGCACTGTTTAAACTGGTGTCTGTTGCTAAGAGTTGTAGCAATGTTCACAAAGTTTCTGCAGTTGAGGGCAACTGCTTTAAAATACTGATGTTTTCCCTCAAATCTCATACACCACAACAAACGCAGAGGTCCATACATTTCAATCAATCTTGCATAATGGATTAAGTAATGACACTTCTTGGCGTAATAACATCTCAAAACACATCTTTCATTTCCGTTAGAAATTCATGGTCAAGTAACTGTAATAACGAAAGATCATTTCTTTTGACCTTTGGAGCCATAACAATCTCAGAAATTTCACGACATAACAAAAAAACATTCCAATATTTACAATTCGGTGGAACCCGATGAGCCATTAGGAAAGGCAAGAGCCTAAAAAGGCACCACTTCTGAGAGGCAGATCCTGAGACACCAACATTCTGTAACCTCTCTGATAAAAACACTGGTTTGTTAGCTTTATCATTTTGGCCGATGCATATTTTTAGCAGTTCTTCATTTATCTCTCTTATGGTTATGTGTTTTTCTGTTTGCGCCTTGCAAATAACCAATTTGATGACAAGGGGAATTACACCTTCCAACATATCATGCATTATGTCAGGTGGTAAAGCTTTGGTCAAGGCAAGGCAAGGCAAGTTTATTTGTATAGCACATTTCATGTACAGAGACAATTCAAAGTGCTTTACATAAAACATTAAAAGAAACAATCAAAAGAAATAGTAAAAATGTCATTCATTATTCAAATCATTAAAATAAAATTAAAAGAAAGGTAAAAAGATTTAATTTAAAACAAGCATAGATAAAAAGTGCGGACGTAAACTTTTGAATACATATTAATCAAATGCAACTGAGAACAGGTGAGTCTTTAACCTGGATTTAAATACACTGAGGGTTTCAGCTGATCTAAGGTTTTCTGGAAGTCTGTTCCAGATCTGTGGTGCATAGAAGCTGAATGCAGCTTCTCCATGTTTAGTTCTGACTCTAGGAACTGATAAAAGACCGGATCCTGATGATCGGAGAGGTCTGGCTGGTACATACTGGGTCAGGAGGTCAGTCATGTATTTTGGTGCTAAACCATTCAAAGCTTTATAAACCAGTAACAGAACTTTAAAGTCTATCCTCTGAGAGACAGGTAACCAGTGTAAAGACCTCAGAACTGGACTGATGTGGTCTACTTTCTTGGTCCTTGTGAGAACCCGAGCAGCAGAGTTCTGAATAAGCTGCAGTTTCCTGATGGATTTTTTTGTAAAAAAAAAAAAAACACTGTTACAGTAATCAAGTCGACTAAAGATGAAAGCATGCACTAGTTTCTCCAGGTCCTGCTTAGACATCAAATCTTTAATCTTGAGATATTTTTGAGATGATAATAGGCTGATTAGTGACTGCCTTAATGTGTTTATCAAAATTTAAGTCTGAGTCTATTACTACACCCAAGTTTCTGGCCTGGTTGGTAGTTTTTAGTTGAATAGATTGAAGCTCTGTAGTGACGTCTAACCTTTTTCTTTAGCCCCAAAGACAATAACCTCAGTTTTGTTTTTGTTTAATTGAAGTAAGTTGTGACACATCCAGTCATTAATGTCCTCAATGCATTTACCAAGAGCCTGTACAGGGCCTCGGTCTCCTGGTCTCAGTCTAATATATATCTGTGTGTCATCTGCATAGCTATGGTAACTAATGTTGTTGTTCTTTATAACCTGGGCCAGTGGAGTATTTAGAGTTAAAATAGAAGTGGTCCCAGGATGGAGCCTTGGGGCACTCCACATGTAATTTCTGTTGGCTCAGAAGTGAAGTTACCAATTGACACAAAATATTTCCTGTTTTCTAAGTACGTTTTGTGGTCACATCAAAATAGTGTAATATGTCAAAAGGAGATGAACTATATACACCATAAGTTGCTTTATCATCAGGAATTTCTTTGATGCGTGCAAGGTGATACTGATAAACTTCAGATGTTCTTAAAACAAAGCAATCTTCCTCAAAAAAATTTTTGATTTCTCCATGGGTAGCCATACAATAGCGACAAACTCTACCACTATTAAATGACATAGTGAAGCCACCCATCATGTGAGCTGACAAGTTATCACCTGACAAAGTTGCAAGAGCAGCCTGCATTTTATGCTCAGTTTCGTTAACTCTTACTGTAAAACCAACAGTAGCAAGTTTTTCAAGATCATCAAGTAAAGGTTTAAGAATTACATTCCAGCCACACTGCTTAACATGAGTGTATCGTACCAAGAGTGCCAAATGAATATGTCTCTGCTGAGATCGATACCTCTTGTCCAAATTTCCCACACTGTAATAAAATGCACAGAGCTTGTGTTTTCCTCGTTTTGACCCCAAAGGGTTCACAACTTCAAATTCATCTTCATAGAAATGCAGCCTCAGCGCTTTTGGATTTTCTTTGAAAAAGAGGTGTTCTTTAAATATGCTTCCATCATAGTAGTCTGTTATAAACTCATCATCTGTGTCTGGATTGGGCTCAGAAAGGATTTGATCCAATACATCCTCATGAGAACAATAATTTGTCAGTACTTTATCAATGGGTACATATGAGTAAGAACCAATTGTATGTCCAACTGAGTTTCTCAATTTATAATGTTCAGGTTCTGTCAAATTAAGTTTGTGTTTACAGTGTTCTTTAATCATGTATGGAGATCGGACAGCCTTTGATGCTTCATGAAAAAGTCATTAGAATGTATCACACTTTGCAGTTCTGGGCTATTTGAAATATCAAAACCACATTTTTCTAAGTGGTAATGTATAAAAGCGTCATAGTTCTCTTTGAAAAAACACATCAAAAAATTTATATCGTCCACAACCTCTTGTTGAACAGAGACAGGTAGATTATTTTTTTCTCGACATTTCAGGATGAACTTGAAAAGGTTTTCTTTGAAATTTGTTAGCAGATCATCATATGATGGAGGATTTTCAATAGCCGTTTCTGTTCTTTCTGTTAAAGTTTCAGAATCTTCACCAGCTGAGTCGTTGCTCAGAACCACACTTTCATTTTCAACATCAGCATTCTCTGGGCCTAAGACTTTGTCTCTGTGTTTTCGATATACATGTCGCCTAAATGACTCATACTTGGTAAATGTTGACTGGCAATCATCAAGTCCACATGTAACATTGAAGTTGGGTTCATGTGCATGAATAAGTCCTGTGTGTTGAATTAGTTTCATTAAGGTAAATGTTCTCCTAGAGTATTTGGAACACTGGTAGGGACGTGGCATGATGAATTCAATAAAGGAGATTTATTTTCCTGGTGACAGTTATCGGGAGAGGTTGGTCTCCATCCTCGACAATTCCGGCAATGTACCTCTGGAGGAAGATTAGTGTGTTCTTTAGGTGCCTTGGGTATGCCAGGTTGAAGACGAAGTACGTGCAGAAGGCGGAGATGATCCCTTCTTCAGTTGTTGCTGTGCGACACACCTCAACATCATCTGCTTTTACTGTGTTTGGGGCTCTCTTGGTGAAGGCCACTTTCCAGTCTTGACCAGTCAAGTGAATGGTTGGGTACGGAGATTGAGGGTTAGACTGTAATCAAATAATGAGAAAAAAAAAAAAAAACAACAAAAAAAAACATGAACCACTGTTTAGAGTGTGAAGTAAATTGAATACATGAATCCTGTCAACAAGCAGTTACATTGAAAAATTTCAGTTAATTGGATAAAATAAATATTTAATTGCTAACTTTGCTTAAGTGTGTTAGATAAACTAAAACAACACATCTATCTGCAAGTTACATACCTCTCCAAGAGTGATAAAGAGGTCAATGTTCTCCTTGAAGATGAATGGAAGAAAAATGAGGGCAGCTCTGAAGTCGATGTCTGCAAGAGATAAATTTAAGATCCAAATATTTTAATGTTATTGTAAAATTATTTACAATGAATTTTAAAGGGCAACTGCTAATGTTAGCATATTCAAGTGAAATCCTTAATATGGAAGACGATTTATATTTAAATGTTTCATATAGGCCTACAATATGGGGCTGGGCGATGTATCGATATTATCGACTAAATCAATATTTTCATTTCAAACTATTTACATTTAGGAAAATTTTGATTTTTTTCCCCCCAGCTCTCTGCGGCTTCTGTAGTTCTGCGTAAAATCAGCCCGTCCTTCTCTTGCAAAGCGCAGAGATGAAAGTTGCAGCTAGCAGAGGAGCTTCTTCAGGCAGTTCAAGACAAAAAAAAACTTGTTTAAAAAAGAAAAAAGATCCAGATAGAACTGGAGGATTAAACTGGCTGATCTATAGCTGTAACAGAACATCTAATAAAACTGTTGACTTAAACACTGCTGTTTTACACACGGATGATACATGCCATGATACTAGGTGCTAATGTTAATGAGACGTTTCTAAGCTAAAGCTAACGAGCTGCAGCAGCAGTAAATCATAGGACATGTAATAACTGGCATGAACCTGGTTTGTATCAATTTTATAGTAGTCTTTCTGTAACATAACAGAGCTTCCTTTGGGAGAGAGCTGCATATTTTATTGTCAGTGATATAATGACAATAATACTAAAATGTTTTTAAGTTCTTTTGTTATGATTCTATATAAAAATGAATCATCTGGAAGCAGAATTAAGAAGGAGAGCATTATCTGTCAATCTTCCTCCCTTTGCTAAATCTGTCCTCGTTTTCTTTTTTTTTTCCTGATGTTTGCACATCCCACTTCCTGTCTGTTTGCCTTCAACATAGTATTTTTTCAGATAAAACCTATGGTTTTTCTTTGTAAAACAATGTAATAATTTGTCCAGTAAAAAAAAAAAACTTTAAATTTTTTTTTTTTTATCTACGGAGTCAAAAACTAGATTTTGGTCATCAGGGTTGTGACTTCCAACTTGGAGAATCAAACTTCACACAGCAACATATTTGAAGGCTGTTGCTAACAAAATTATTCTGCCAAATTATTGTATCGTTTTTCTTTATTGGATGCTTAAGATAGAAGCAGCCCACAAAACACCTCCTGCATTGTTCTTCAAATATTTTTACAGCTTGTATTTAATTGCACTTCACCTTCTGGCAAATTTCAATAGGAGACATGAAAATGATATAGTTTTTGTTAAAAAATATACTACTTGTAACTTTTGTTAAAGAAAGTAAAAGGAGGGAGAAAAAAAAATCTGGAATGAAAAAAATTGGAGATTATATTTTTTGGCCATATTGCCCAGCTCTACCTACACATAATACTAACGCAGGCTATGAGAATATAGTATTTACCTGCTATGTCTTCAATCAGACCCTCCTCTCTTGCCTCAAGGTAGAGATGGTAGAGTGGAGATTTCCCTTTAACCAGATGAAGAACTTTAGGCACAATACAGACGAAACCTTCGTTAAAGCGATGTCGCACTTTTCCTATTGATGGATGAATTCGCTCCACTTCATCACACAGCTGCAAAGAAAATAAAATAAATATAAGCTTGGCTTAATTTGGTTTTTGAACTGCTGTAGGTTTGCATGAAAATCTACATTCCAAACCTGTATTCATCTGAATGGACAAGTATGTCTAAATTTTAAAGTAATATCTTCTGTTCCAATACAACTCTCCTTTATCTTTTTTAATCAGCCATTTTCATTTTTTGTGTGTTTATTTACAAATCATAAGTGTACATGCAACATGTCATATTCTCCATTAGGTGTAATTCTGGGGAGGTAATTCTGGACTTGCAAATGTGTTTTGGGTGAATGCACACCTCTTCAAAAGATTCCATCTTTAAAATAATTTTTGACAAATTTGATTCCGTCTGTTCATGGATTTAGCCTTAAGAACCCCAAAAAAATGTCAACATCAGTATTTCTTAATTTCCAGTCTTCAGTGTGCTGAAGCAGGGAAACATCTAGAACATACAGGTCAAAGGATCCCAAGGACTGAAACAGTTGTCTTGATTAACAGGTTGCACAATAAATAATGTTAGAATGCTTACACTTGCTGTTGTCCCTAGGAAAGGATATTTGTTTAGTGTGTCAGCCACACTCATGCCATCTGCAATTTCCTTTCTCCTCCATCCAAAAGTCTGCATCATGCGATCCTGTACAACCTTGACATCCGGTTGCATCTTTAGAAACTGTGTTTGCATGACCTTCACATGAGTCTCAATGGAGAACGGATCCTCCCCAAGAATACTTGCAGCCTATGAAAAAAAAAATAAAAGAAAACAAGCATATTTAAATATATAGTTAGATAAGTAGCTCTTAATCTGAAACAGAAAAGTTAAACAGATCCTGCCAGCCGCCTGAAGATAAAATACCACGAGTTGTCATATACAAAGTTAATATTATAGCAACTTTTTTATGCGATTTCCTATACAAATGGGGCTTTAAAAGTTCTGATTGTTGGTCCTTGCCAAAATTATGACCAAAAAAAATGTTTTTCACTCCTGAAATTATAGTCTAAAACTGTGTGCTGCCTCCTAGTGGTTGAAATTAAGTAGTAAAAGTTTAATTTTGTGATTCGTCAACTTATTCAGGTCCCACGCATTTCAGAAGTTCTACATAATCATGCTCTGTAGCTCCAGCATAAAAGCCCATATTTGAACACTCACCAAGCCAAGAGCAGTGGTGCTCACCTGCAAAGCTGAGAGCAGCCTCTTCTGCTCTGAAGAGCGGCAGACCAAGCCCCGCAACACTGGGCAAAACGGAGCTTGCTTGGTAGCCAAGCCAGCCCCTGGGCGGCTGGCTGGCCGGCAGTCAGAAAGCCGCAGCGGGATGGAGAGGCAGTCTGCTTGAACATCCTGAACCTTGATTTTTTTTTACCCTTAATTTTCATCAAGGCAATAATAAAAATATAAATCGTAATTACCTCAATCTAACCTCACTGTCAATCACAGATCCAGAACCTGCCTTCCCTAGCTCCGCCCCCTTTTTTGCATTTTTCAAATCTGGGCTAAGCGTAGTCAGCCTGCAACGTTCCTGTTGTGTTACCCTTTAAGCAAGTCATCCATAGATATTAACAGCCACTCACAAAATGTAGTTACCTGTTTGCAGGTTTTCAATTCTAATGGAATTGAATATAACCCTGCAGAGAAGGGTTGCCCAATTATGACCCTTGAGTTCTACTCCCCTGCTTTTGCTGCTAAATTGGTAATTCAGGTGTTTCCTCATTCTGACTCAACACATTTGTTCTAGCTACTCAGCAGCAAGTAGTTCAGGGGCAGTTGGATCTCAGGACCAGGGTTGGCCAACCTTTCTGTCATGACAAGGGTTCTCAAATCCAAGCCTGATACATCTATCCTGCCTGTTTTCCAAATATCTGTTTTACATCCTGCTGATTAGCTGGATCAGGTATGCTCCACCATTGAGAAGTTCCAAAGATGTGGATTTTGGGAAGAAAAAAAAAAAACAGGACAGTAGCCCTTGATGCCACAATTTGGACATCCTAAGAATATGTGAATGAACATGAGGGAGCAAGGATACATTTAGATATACTCAACAAAATATTTACAGTACTTGTTACAAACTGGAAATAAAATAAATGGGAATTTTAACTCTGATCTAGTTTTAACCTTGTAACCATGATTTATAACTCACTGACCTTGGAAAAGTTTCTTTGACATCTTCTTGCAGCTTCAGGAAGTTGCTTTGACTTCATATATTTCCGGTTCCGGTTCATCACGAGCAGACGTGTGCCTCCAGCTCTCCGTAACTTTCGAGCTTTTCAAGTCTTTTAAAGTCGTCTGCAAGCGACTTTGATCACCGGGCTGCTGCAACACAGCTACCACAACGAGGAGAGCTGATCATGGCACCGAAGAAAAATTTTGAAGCCGATCTGGCTGAGCTGAAGACCGCAATGGCTAACATCCAATCCCAGCTAGCTCCTGCTTTGCTACAGGAAGCTAGGCTAACAGCTGTGCTTCAGCTGGAGGCTAAACTAACGCAGCTGCTGCATCTTGTGGAAGAATTCCACCAAGAAAAGGCACGCAACGAACAACGAGACAATCGCCAAGATCTGATGGAAAGAAGGATGCATGACTTGGACCAACAGGCACGGATGAATAATGTGATTCTCACGGGACTCCAACTACAGCCCAGGGCGCGGCCCGGTGCTACCGGCGCTAGCATGGATGCTAACAGAGCTACTGATGCGACCGTGGAGGATCAGGTTCAAATGTTTTTAATGTCTAAAGGAATCTCCTTGGACCTGGACACGGTCGAAGTCTGCCATCCGCTACCTCGGAGAAAGACCACGGATAAACCAGCGATCCTGATCAGGTTCGTGAATCGAAAGCATAAGACTGCCCTGATGAAACAACGTAAACAACTTAAGGACACTAAAGTGTACCTTAACGAGCATTTATGCAAATATAACGCTGATCTGGCAAAGCACGCAAGGATCTTACGATCCAAACGACAGATCCAGTCCACATGGGTTATGAACGCCAGAATTTTTGTCAAACCACTCGGACCACCGGACCTGACGAAGCCTCTGGAAATAAAATCCATGAAAGACTTTGAGAACTGTGGGATTACGCATGTTTGAACCTCTAATTCAAGCAAAATGTGAATTGTGGACTCATGAAACCGTCGGAACCGTTGAATACGAACTCTGACCCAATTCTGAAGAACTCGAGCTCAATTCCCTTGAAAGAAGACCTTCACAGTCTCTCAGTCAAAACAACGAAGATGGTTTACGTGGCCTTAAACCTGTTCCTAAACAAAGATGTAGCTCTGGTCTGAATACAATCTGCTCAAACTGTCTTTTAAAGAGAATATTTTGAAGTTTTCCATTAATAAATCATGATTTTTTACTTAGCACTTTTTCATAATAATAATCGATCTTTGATAAATGCAATCTGCTCAAATTGTCTTTTTTTAATATAAGAATATTTTGATATATTTTCCTGCAGTAACAAATGAAGTTGATTACTACTGATATTTTTTGAATCTTTAATGAGAATGTTTAGATTACTGTTGATGATTAATATAAATGATTTGTCTATGGATGTTTTTGAAATTCTATTACATCACTGATATTATTGATCTTTCATCACCTGAAACTATATTGATATTTGATTTTAAATCCTGAACCGGATATTGATTATTCTTGTAGAGAAAATGGTATGGTCGAGTCGGGGTGGGATTATATAAGTTCGCTTCCTTCCACCCCCTTTCAAGCGATCTATTTGTGATTTATTATGTGATGTTATTCCATGTATTATAACCTGATTGCTTGAAATAAACCATTTCATTCATTCATTCATTCATTCATATGCCCGAACTTTTCTTTACTGCGTCTGACTTCGTCATTTTCAACCAGAGGTGCACGCTCCTGTTTGAACTTCCGTTTCAAAGACATTTACAATCTGGACAATATAAGTAGTACACATTATTTGATGTTGAATAAAACAAGGAACATGCACTTTGAAATTATAAGATATTTTGCATGCATTTACCACTAAAAGTTTGTTACATTGTCATTGTTTAAAGTTTTACTTACATAACCATTTCCCTCAATGTCCTTGAGGAAAGGATATTTGATGATTAATGCCTTTACGGCTTGAACATATTCTGCATTTGTGGGATACCTATAACAAAAAAAAAAAAACATTTGTTTCACTGCCCCGACTTAGATGAAGATCAAGAGCTTATTTTTACATACATAGTTAATAGTTTAGAAGTATTATATCACACAGCCATGCCTAAAATGATTCATACCCCTGTCAAAAGTTGACTTGAAGTTATGTTTATTCAATCAGCAAATTTCTTTTTTAAATAGAAAATCATACATAAATCTCCCATAAATTCATAAGGAGATGTTCAAGGCATTACTGTAGCAAAATGTATCAACTTTAATTTAGAGTTAAAATAAAAATTGCGATGTCCAAAATGTTCCAGGGGTATGGACAACTTTGTGCTTGATGTAGCAGTAATATAGTTTAAGGGTAATTAACCAATGTCGTAACTTTATCAAACCTACATGGTATACTGTGCCACTGCCTTGTAGAGTACTCTGATTATTGTGTGCCTATCCTTTGGGTTTTTGTGACACGGTTCTTTCTTGTCAAGTTTTGCTTGCAGATTTCTGGGGAATGTTGGTATCTCAAAAATAGTAGGCAATCTCAGACTTGCTCCACTGCTGTAAAACCAATAGACATTTTAGTTTTAAGTAAAGCAGAATTTCAACTGCCATTGATCTATTTATTGTAGTTAACAAATTGTGAATAAATTAAAGTTAATAAAACATTTACCATTTTTTATTGTATTGGGTTACAGAATGGCATAAGACAAAATATAGTTTGATTACAATAAGACACCTTTTAGGTTGCATAACAGAATTAGCCGTCATAAATATTATAACCAAAAAACTACACACACTCATAATCATGTACCAAAAAGACAAAAAAATATATATATATAACAAAAGAAGATAATCTAACACTTAGTTCACAAACGTACCTCAATGTTTCTGAATTGGATTGTTGCCATTCTTCTGGAGGGACTTGCTCTAATGCTAAAGTAATTAATGACTCTTTTTGCTTGGCCACAAACTGATTAAATTTGACTTGCTTCTTGAAAGATCCTTGAAAAAGGAATCCAACCATGCTCTCTGTGAGGCCACAGTCAACTGTGTCACCGTAAACGTCATTATCTGAAAAAGTTGAGGAGACAAGACAGATAATATTGCTCCATGCACCCCAAAAGACTTTATAGACAGGCTTTAAGAAAAAAAAAAAAACAAATCACTGTGAATACTTTACTTATCTATCCTTCAGATATACATACAGACTATATATCTGATGACCCAGTTCTTTAAAGAGACACTAGAGATTTAATCAGGCTATATATGTTAAAGAGTTAACAACTGCTTTACATTATCAGTGATAGGCAGAAGAACTATATTTTACATTTTATGCATCATAGTAAACACAAAGCACATGGTAATGTTAAATTAAACACTGGTATTTAAATTAAAATTATAATGAACACACATAAACAAAACTTACAAAAAGCAACTTTGTTTTAAAAAAAAATATTATTCTTGAATAGGTAAAGTATATATAAAAAAGTGATATTACTTTATTCTTATTTAAAATCAACTTACATTTTAAATATACCAAAAGATTTTGCTCTCAACAAAAATGAATCCAGTCAAAATAACACAACTCAAACACGAACATGCTGCATAACAAAACAGACAAAATCTGACAACGTTGATCAAATTTGCGCCTTTTTCAGCAATAATGTTGGTCACAAAATAGCGTCTATTACCTTCTATAATTAAGGCCACATTTGTAGTACAGATTAAATATACGGGTTTACCAGTGTTTGATGTCAGTAATTATTTTACCTCCTGTTGGTTTTTAAAGTCTGTTTTCAGAATCACTCAGAATTTCTCTACGGCATTGTGAGGGCCAGCAGGAATGTTTGCCGAAGCAGCTGAAGCGCTGCATTATGGGATCTGTAGTGATCGGTTTGCCGCCATTAGGTCTCGTTGGGCGGCTAAAGCGCTGCATTATGGGACCCGTAGTTAAGTAGTTAGCGCTACATTTTGACGGGTAGCTGAAGCGCTGCATTATGGGATATGTAGTGAAAATGTTATCAGTGCTACATTTCACCGTTAATATTGATAAAAAGTGACTTCCTGGGAAGAATATAATTACATGGCGGGCCAGATGTGGCCTGTAAACCTCGAATTCGACACTTGTTGCTAAATTTAAGGGGGGGGGGTCTACAATTAGTTCAGGTACTAGCTTGAACTTTAGCAAGTTTGATTGAGGAAAAAAAAAAAAAAAACAAAACTCACAGAAGGAGAAAAAAAAACTAGAAATTATCTGAAAATGTTATATTAATGCTTTTAACCTAACCACTGAATCCTAGCTGAAACATGGTGGACGTTAGCTAATTTCAGTGGCGCTAGCATGCTTTATAACAAACGTTAGCATGCTAACTAGCTTGCGCTATTTCATTAACTGGCACGGCAACCAAAACTATACGGGGCGAACGCAATTATACTTTCATCGTTTAGTCCGTAAGGTTTTTATTTATTTTTTTCTAGTGATTATGCTAACTACGGGTAGCTAACATGACTCATTTTCTATATTGTAGAAGTAGTATTGGTTGTGAACTGGTGCCAGATGCAATGAATTGTGAATAAAAATTAAATAACAACAAAAATTTTTTTTAAATGTGCTTACCTCTGAATCTTTGAGCTTCAATCTCAGTCACATCAATGCCACTCTTATCAGCTTTTTCAGAAGTTCCTCCACCGAAAGTCCAGCAGTCCCATAACGAATCCTCCCGCTCTACGCAAAGACTAAATCTGTCTTTGACCGTTGACTTTGTTCAAGTCAAAAGCCCGGATGCGCGGGAAGATTAAAAAAAAAAATGCGCCAGGGTTTTTCCACAATTTTTTTTCCCTTTGTACATTATATTTTGGCACAGTGTCATAATACATATTTTGATTGTTTTCTATTGGTCTTTGTCAATTTTAAAATAAATATAAAATAAAGTTTAACATCTAAATGCTATAAAAAGGTCAACATAAATAGTTTCCATTTCATTTTTAATTTTCCTAAACACATAAAGTGATATGTTAAAATAGCTAAACACTGAATTAATAAGAGATATGTAAATCTCATAAAAGTATTGAGTTATTGTATTTCACTCCCACCCCACCCCTGTCCACTCAAACTCGACTCAAACACAGAACCATCCCACTGAACCTAAAATTGTACCCTGACATTTCAAACAAGTGGAACAAATATGTACCTTTAAGGGCTTAAGAACATATTTGTACCTTGAAAGACTTCAAAAAGGTACTTAAAATTACCTTGAGGTCCACTTGTGATCCCTGGAGGGTACATTAATCCAGACTGTACCTTAAGGGACAGAAATGGATTCCTACAGTACCCCTATTTCTAACAGTGTAGGCCACGCCCTACAACAGGAGTTCGTCAGGCTGATCACCTCCACCTGTGGTCCTCTCTTTATATATCCACCTCTCAGCTCCCCTCACTGCCGGAACGTTAAGCTTAACAGCCTGACTAACAGCCAAGTACCTGCGTCTGTAGAGATAAATTCCAAGTAACTTCCTGTGTTTTCGTTCATGCTCCAGGATTCCACGTCAGTGCTCGCTTACCTGTCTGGGCTCCTGCTCCGTGCCTGCCGTGTCAGGATCGCCGTTCGACTGGAATTCGCTGTCCACTCCACAACGCTTCAAATCCGGAACCATGCCTCTTCCAAGGTTTTTTTCCACCATAAAAGCACCTCTGCCCAACTATCATCTCACTCAAGTCCAACACTCGATCCCGCATCAAGACCATAGACTGTGAAATACTGGACAAAACAAGCAATGAGGTCTCCCGTTGGAAATGCATTACCTCCTCTCCTCGCGAAAGTAGGCCGCCGCTTTCACCGTCACTTCCTGAAACGGCTATCGCCATTTTGCAAACCATCATCAGCGATTGGTCCGAGTCTCTGTGAGTCATGGAATCTATAGGAAGTACCTTCCACCAATCTGAGGTGAGTTTATTGTGAGTCTCCGCCTCTTTCCACGCCTCTACCACGAGACATCGGAATGTAAACAGCTTCCACTTTAATAACGGCGGCTTGAGAGAATTGTACAAGTCATTGTTCAAGTCTTTGAGGGAGAACCATTCCAACATTTGATTCTGCTGTTAACCTTTCCTGCTTCCTCGTCCTGACCGTGGTCGGGGGAGAACAGGGGAGCTTCTGCAGCTCCTCGGACGAACGTCCTCGTGGTTAAACCCGCGGGTGTTTGGTTCTGCAGGGAGATACTCTCACTGTCTGGTTGGAGGCTGGAATCCAACATTTATTTTCACTTTTGTTTTACAACACATTGCTTTACTGGAACTTTCCCTGAACGCCCGCTCCTTTTCTTTCCGCTCTCATCCTCTCTCTCTCACACACATGCGCGCGTGCACGTACAATCACACTCGCACCGCCCCGTCCCTTTCTCTCTCCGTAGCTTTCCCGCAACACTGCAAATGTTGTATTTACTGACATATTTTCTTTTTTGTCGAGCTAAATAATGTGTCGCCACATATATTCTGGAAACATAAACATTCTCAGTTCTAATCATCTATTTCCATATTGAAACCAGTGACTGTATACGCTGGCCTTTCTGAACGCACGTCTGCGTTAACTTTCAACTTGCAAAGCGAGCGTGTTTTTTTACACCCGGTTTAACCGCGTTGAGCCTCTAAATCTATTTCTACAGAGTAAAAGATGGTGACAGCATGCGCCTCTTGTTTTAAACTGCTGCATTCCATTGAAGAAAACAATAGAAGGACGATGATTGGAACATTGTTGAATAATAAAGTAGGTGTTAAAAGGTCTTCACAGACCGCATTGATGAAGTCTGCTCCCATTGGCTACCCGTCATCTGTCACTCAAACCCCCCAGGCGTTCGACGTCAGACCCACAAACGCTTATTGAGCCATCTGATTGGTCAATTTATAACTCAAACAACTTGAGATAATGGAAAAAAAACTTTAAAAAAATTAGGATTAGAAAAAAGAAGTTAAGCAGAAAGCACCAGAGGAAGAATGATTATTCTGACATTTAAAATGACTGAGAAATAACTGTCTGTTTCTCAATGTAAGTCAATGGGACTTTGGCCTTTTTGCAACCCAGTGGTACTTCCTATATGGAACACGGAAGTAGGGGGGCATGCTCAGTCCAGTTCTCCCTTATACAGTCAATGTCACAGACCCAGCACTCTTCTTCTGGTCTCTCCTCTGACACCGTTTCGTCGTCCACTCTGCTCTCTCTACTCCAGCGCCCCCCGCTGGCCGGCGGCGTTATTACATCCTAGAAGCTCAAGTCTCCTGTGAATAAACACCTCTGAGATTCCTCTACTCCTGGGTCTGGCGTGTTTCTGAGTGGTACTGCAACTTTACCCTGACAAAAAAAAAAAATGCAGTGATATTGTCTCGCCTGCATCCACGCCCCAGTAATTAGTTAATTATCCAGCTACACGTAAAAATTCTCCCTACAACTAGTTTTAATACATTTCCTAACTTAGACGTCGAGGTAATGCACTGAAATGACAAAGCTTTTTTCAATAAATCCCATTTCAAATAGCTAGCTATGCTATCAAGTCAACAGAGCATAAAGCTGGGGGAGGACGACCACCTCTAAGGCTTGACTCTAATATGTCAAAAATAAAATTATGAACTTACCTTTTAACTACTCGAAATCCTTTTGTAAATTAGATTTTCGGAAAGAAAAAATACTCCTCAGCCCAGCACACAAAGATCCAACAAAATGGCGTACTGATTCATCGCATGAGGTCGTGCAGGCACGGGTTGACCAATAACACTTTGCAGGGGTTGATTCTGAGCATGTGCAAAGCTATACACTTTTTTCTATGAGTTGACCAAAATTAAACTTTGGAGTAGACTGCACTGTTTCTTTGTTGGAAGAATCAAACCTGATATTTCCAATTGTCTCTACTTTTTGGAAAATTTTAGTTGACCCAACACACAAAACTAAGTTAAAAGAACTAAAAGTTTTTTTTTTTTTTTTACAGTGTAGGAATTTGTATTTTGCAAATGTTTAGATATATGGGTGCCATGACAGATAAATTTATCCCTTGGGGATATGAATAAAATTCAATTCAATTTAACACTTGTTTCTTTATTCATTTGTCCCAATCAAACATGTTTGATTACTTTTTGCCACATAGTTGCTTCAGCAATACATTCTTTTCTATATGAAATACAATTTAAATGGCCTATACCATGCAAAATCAACTTTTTCAGCTTTTAAGTGTATTTTAATGTTCATTTGCCATTATAAACAACCCCAAAGCAGTATTTTTCTCTGTCCACACATTTCTGTGTACATTATTCCTGCCCTTTAAACAACAGCCCAACCCACAAAAATGACTGGGTCCTCATGAGTTTACATAAAAGAAGTGAGAACAGCCCCTTCCAGTAAGAGCCTGCACTGCTAGCATCGTCCTCAGTTAAACATGAACACCCCGTTTCTCCACAGAGCTAGCAGTGATCATCAAAAAAATTAGATATGAAGTGTACGATACAATTTATCTTCCAATTGTGTCCCATCTCCAATAAATGCCTGCTCCAGCAGGTATTTGTAACTGTAGACGCCAGCCTTTTTTTAAAACTCCCTCACTCCTTCTCCTGGGTCGGGCACAGCCGTTCAGTGTGTTTGTCTTGAATTTGAAGTTCAAGTCATCTTTATTGTCAAATATACTGAATACACAAGATACATAGAACAGATGAAATTTCTTTCCTCTCATCCCTCAGTGCAAACAGAAATGCTGATTGCAACAATAATAAATTTTTTTTTTAAAAACAGTAGCATCTAATATACATAATTTACAGTAGGAAATTTAAATACAGAATAAACTAGGTAAGATTGGATGAATCAGAGAGTGAAAATAGTGCCGAAATGTCTGTGTATAGTAAGTTATATTTTAAAGTGACTACAGTGCTGAGTAAAGTTTGTAATGACAGTTTTCGTTTGGATAGTTTCTAGATTTTCACAAATAACAGAAAAATGGTTCACACAAACATTGGATATGTTTCTTCAAAAAAAAATTTCCTTTTTGAATATGAGTATGGGTTTCGATCTCATAGCTCAACCTCTATTGCACTTATTCATTTAACAGACGATATTCTTGCTGCAATTGACAGAAAACACTTCATGGTTCGCTTATTTCTTGATTTCCAAAAAGGATTTGATACGGTAAACCACGTTTACCGTATCAAACCACGTGGTTATGTTACATAGATGGTTTGATGCAAACAAAGTCCTAAATTGTGAAAAACAAAATGTATAATTTTTGGAACAAGAAATTTTGGTGAAAATAGAAACATTAAAATTGAGGAATTTGTTATTAATGTTTCTGAAATATATTTTTAGGAGTTGTACTCTATAATAAACTCAGTTGAAAATCCCACATTGATTATTATAAGTAAGAAAATATTAAAAACACATTGGGTATTTTATATAAAGTAAAACATATTTTAGATAAAGATGTCTTACACATTTTATACAACTCCTTAATAATCCCATTCCTCCTCTATTGCAATGAGGTATGGGGAAAAGCTTGCAAGTGTTACACCAATAGATTAAACGTACTACAAAAGAAAATTATGAGAATAATAAACCATACAGGACCAAGAGGCCACACCCATTAACTTTTTGTTAAAACCAACAACCTCAAATTTACTTATCTTGTTCAGTTAAGTACAGTTGTGACCATGTGGAAGATTAAAATTAGATTGTGTCCAGAGCATATTTGTGGGAAATTTAAATTTATTACTGATTATCATAACAGAAGAAAAGGGGACTTTTATTTACCTTTTGCATGGACTTCAGTAAGACAAACATGTTTTGTGTTTTCTGGAATAAAACTGTGGAATTCTTTAATCATTGAAACGAAAACTTCACAAACAATTTTACTGTGAAAAAATGTATAAAAAGTAGTATTTGAAAAATACAAGTTATTTTTAAAAAAAATGTAAGCCATTAAATAGATGGATGTGATCCGGATGGCCAAAGTTGTGTGGTGTTTAGTTTATTAAGGGGCATGACTAATAAGAGTTAACTTTCCTGATGGCCTGTTGGAGGACACTGTCCCTGGGCCTGCTAGTGACCTGGAGATTTTTCAGTCTCCTCCCTGATGGCAGCAGGCTGAAGTGGCTCTAGGGTTGGTGGGATGGGTCGCCTGCATAAACCAGTGTAGCAATGGCCGGTTCTAATGAAGGTAGAGGTATGATGTTAAAATCAATCTTTGCAAAAGTTCTGATGTTTGTTTTTATGGGAGAAATGCAGACATGGCAAAGACGCTGGTTCTCGCGTCATAAAAGGGGTGACACCCACACACAGCATCAAGCGTAGCCTCAGAAATCAAGTAGTTTTATTTCGGAGTAGGAAAAAAACTTACCAAAAATAACTAATATCTCATAAACAATTCATTCTTTCGTGTGTCAAAGTTAATATATCATCATATATGCGGATACAGCTTACTTGAAAGGCTTAAGAAAATCATGTTATAGGCACTTTATTAACATTTTGTTATAGAATTTTATGTTAAACTCAACTAATTCTCATGTGTAATATTTAGACATAATTGATGAATTGCATAAGTAACACCTTTTTTAATGTCTTACAGGTGGGGGCTTGTGACCCATGCTGGAATTGATGGGAACTCCAGACTGATAACATATAGAAACTGTAGCACTGACAATACAGCTTTAACAGTTTGAACTCATTTTGTCAGAGCAACCTGTCTGTATGGGTTACCTTCCCGAGTGAGACAATATAACTGGTCCATCAGCACACAATCAGTGTAATGAGCATCTTTTTTTCCAGCAGGTTATTCAGTACTTCTATGAGCTATTCTATTCATTTGAAGATGAGCATATATTAAACCCTGATAATATCACTCACAAAACAGCACCACAAATAGTTTACAAACCATAAATACAAAAAAGACTGGCTATATTCAGAAGTGCCTGGAACAACCTTAAGATGAGAAAAGAAAATAACCGCTCACCAAATCAAATTTGGATTGAGGGTATACTAGCCAACAGGGAGCAGTCAACAGCTATAAACAATGTCTTTGGAGAAGACCCTTACACCCAGGAAAACCTTGAAAGCTGTTTGGCACGACATGGTGTACAACTCACCCAGTTGCAGGCAAGCTCTGAAGAAGCATTAATGCAGCCACAGTCAAACAATCTTTCACCTCAGCAAGATGCCCACAATGCAAGTGCTGGAACAGTAAATCTAAGAGAAAAATACTTGCTGTGTGTCACTGAGATTCAGAGCAGCTTACAAAACTAACTGGGTTTTGATCAGATTCTTCCACACTAATCTTAAATTATTTTTGTTTCAAGGACATTCTTGACCTAATGTAATCTCTGACTTTGATCAGATGTGCTTTGTCAAGAAATAGCTCCACTATTATTACAATCTTGAGAACATGTCATAGGTTGAAAACGTACAGTAAAATGTTTAAGAATTTTATATCTTTGACATCTCTTTTGTTTTTATTTATGTAAAGTCATTTATTTCTTTATTATGGATTCTTACTTTACTTTAAACATACTTAATATTTGAGCAAATGTTTGTACAAGTACCAAAATGATATTTTCAAGTCTTGTTTATTTACATTGATGGAAAGTTACAATGGTGTGACTTGATAAACATTATGGAAACTGTATAATTCACCATTAAAATAATATTCATTGCAAAGAATCTTGAATTTGGTGTTTGAGTGCTTTGAGGACACTTAGGTTTCTCCCTGTCATCATAAATACTATAAAGTAATTTAATTGTGTCGGGATCCGTCTTCCTCTGTCTTCCTGAGTGGGCAGAGAGTTCAGTTGCCTCACATACCTCATCCATTACTCAGCTGCTTCCAATGTGCTTCTTAGGCTACAGCATGTGAGTTCCTTACTGCTCCTTACTCTACTTGATGGCTGATTGTCTGTGTTTCTAGCAAGGTTAGTCACAGCCACCCTCAGCCTGTCTGCTCCAGACTCATTGGTTAGTCCAGTTCCAGAATTGCATCTACTTGGACCAGACTTTGATTGCACACACTTAACCATAAAAGATTCAAACTTAATTCTCTTTTCCTTGGTCTGCTACATTGATCCTCAAGACCTGCGGTGGACCCTAACACTCCTTTTTAAAGAGTCCTCCAACTTATTTTGGTTTCATTGTATTGTTTATAATTGATTTTTTTTTTTTAACAGTAAGAAGTGTTTTAAATGTAAATAATGTGATATCTTACCAGATGCACCATTGTCTACAGATTTTATTTTGATTAATTAAATTTTTGCCTTCAAGGAATGACAGTTGATGTACATTTGTGTATCAGATTATTATTGTATTGTATAATTATTACTGTGCTGCGAGAGATGTGTTTAATGTTAGGATGATTGTCAGTGGAGCTGGCTGTCATTACAAGGAGTGGGGCTCATGTAGAAGTTTTTTTATGCTACATTTTTTTTTATATAGTTAATAAGAGTCACTGAAAATGTTTTTATGTTCTTGAGAATTTTAATTAAATAAATACTTGTTTCATCATATTCCAGGTAGCTGGAGTGTTTCTTTTATGCTGGCAGTATTATTCATCTGAGTGTGTGTTCCAGCAATGGTCCTTCATGCATTACTCGTTAAATTAATGACAGATCAAAAACTATTCCTTAATAGGTGACAAAAGGACCTTCCTGACATTATTTAGTTTTTATCCTGAATTGAAATGATTCAAATGTAGACGTACACATTAACTGCAGATATTTTCTCTCTGTTTTAGCACTGAATCTGTGTTCATCTTTTTGTGGAAAAATGTGGTCGTAGTCTTCCGGCACATTCATTTCTGGTGCCGAAAATGTTCCTGAATATTGACTTCATAAACTCAGTTTCTTCAAATCCTGCTGCTTGAAACGGGCTCCTGGACAAATTTTGGAAGAACCATTCAGACTCTTTCACAAGATGTAAATAATGTAAAAGTGAAGCAACAGTATAATCGTAAAACAAGAATGAACTGCACCACTCCTTAATTATTACAACTTTTAACACAGATAGCACTTCTTAAGTGCTGTTCAACAACTATTGCTCTGAGCGATGACACACAGCAACTCACTGAAATGTGGTCTGATGAACTGTTAATGTGATTCACATTGCACCTCAATGTTTACCTCACAATCTATATGTGAAAAACACTTAAAAGCGTGCATACCTTGTTGCTGAAGTGTCCTCAGCAACTGTCTCACAGCATTTCTTGTCTGTACCAAAGTGGCAGAAAAACAACCCAGTCTCAGTGAAATGCGTACATGGGAATACCGTGCATAGTATACCCCAAACACAGTTTTTGCGTGCATATGATACGCAGTTGCAACCCATACAAAACAACAGCAGCGGCCTTTAGGTTTCGTTTTAATCACGTGGTCCGATGTTTAGGTTTATCCGGATCAGGTGACTGATCACGTGACTTTTGAGCTTCTGTCTGTCCCAGCTAACAATATGGCGGTAGATCCACTCTTTTTCTGGTGTAAAATCCCTCAGAATAAAATATTTTGTGGACTAATCTTTATTTTGGTAATATTTCTAGCGAGAAATGTGCCCGTTCCTATCACGACTTGCATTTATTTTGGACACACAGTTCGTAGTTTGTCTGTTTTGCTTGACTTTTCGGGCTCAAAAATCCTACAGTAGCAACGTCTGGGCTGCACGGAACAATCACGGAACCGGGCGATCAGCAGGATTTGGGACCCGACCCGCATCGGTGCCGGGTCAAGGTTAGGGTAGGTTCGGAGAAACCGCCCGGAACCTTTTTTAATCGGGCCCCGAATGACTTCTGTAAAGCTAGAACGTGATCAGTCTGACTACTTCCGGTCCAGGAGACGGTCAAACGTGATCCCGAAACGAAGATGATCAAGCATAAAATAATGTTTCTTTAATTTCTGCCTCATAAACGAACACAAATGTCGGTTATTTTAAGTGACAATAACGAGTGATGCTTTCGGACTAAATAAAGAAAGAAAAACACAATTGTGTTATGTTTTGCCGTTCTTTTTATTTTATTATTATTATCATAATAATTATTATTATTAGTGGTAGTAGTAGCAGTATTAATCTATTATTATTAATAATAAATAATATTATAGTTATTATTATTATTAATAATAATAATGTTGTTGTTATTATATTAATAATAAAGAAATAATAATAATTATTGAGCCATAAGATCAACAGACTCCAAGTTTTTATGATTCTTGAAAGCTGAAGGGGTCAAGAGAGAAATTTTCTTTCAGGTGTGGTGCTGGAGGGAGTGGCTCCCATTGGCCCAAACCAGGTGGAGCCACCTTAAAAGCACCTGGAGGACCTCCAGCCCACGAGAAGGGAGTTGGGCTGCAACCAGTCTCCACTGCAGCTCAGTGATCTTCTCCACCTGTTTTAGTTGTGTGCACACTTTATAGTTTGTTTGGTGTTCTGTTTTGGTTCCACTCTGTTTTTGGTGTTTGTGAGTTAGTTTTGTGTTAGTTTAAGTGAAGCTGTAGGGGTGAACCGCCATTTTCTTTAGTAAATGTTTTCCCCTGTTTCTGTTAGTCCAGGGAGGTTAGTGTTTGTCATTCTTTTACTATTTATTTTGCAGGTAAGCTCCCTGGGTTGAGTTAGTTGGGGTGTTTTTTATTTTTGGCCTGGGTTCACCCTGAAGCTTTTAGCTTCACTTTTGAGTTGTTCAGTGTTGTAAATAAATTTGTTATAATTTTATGGAGACATTTGTTTTTGTTACATTTTCCCTTATTTCTTTACCTTTATGCTGCGCCCCTAACCCCTAGACCTAATGGGGCGTAACAGGTGTATACTATGCACGGTATTCCCACGTACGCATTTCACTGAGACTGGGTTGGTATTGAGCGTAGCCTTCATACATGTGCACAAACTCAATCAGTCAAAAATCTAAAAAGTTTTAATAGGTCTATCTAGCAAGGATTTAAAGACCGCAGCGCCTCCATCATTCTCTGTTGTTTTGCCCAACTTCCGTAAATGTAAACTTTTTACTTGTATTCAATCATGTGTAATGATCAAACAAACACATTTAATAGTGAAGTCTCTTAATTTAAACTTAGACAACACTGTACTTCCTTTTTTTTTTTTTAGTAACTAATGAATTTGATCTTTTTTTTTTTTTTTAAATTGACTTTATGATGCTTAGAAGAACAAGCATTGCAGGTATAAATAATGTTGCTTTGTAAGAAACGTTTTTTGAAAATATTCCATTGGCAAAATTATTGTTATTTTTCTTCCAAAACAAAAAGTACATTGTTAGATTGGGGTTACTTTTCGAATGATAACTTTGTTTAATTAACAAAGAAAAGTGACTTGTAAAACAAAGCTAGGTAATAAAAAAAAACTTGGAAGCGGTCACAGGAGTCCATGTGACAGGCTATACTTTCCCAAACCCAACACATTCTCTGACACATTGGCAAAGCATGGCATGAAGTTCTCCTTCTTCGGTTACTCCTCTTGGCAAGAACAAAACCAATGCGCAAGTTGATGAGTATGGCAGGCGGCGTTGTCCATCTTCTTGAGTGAAGAAGTCCACACTTGGCTTGGAAGAGAAACCAAGTGTAGGAACTTCATCTGCTCCTGTGATGAGTACCAGAAGGTCTTCGTAGCTCAGATCTGAAGATTTGTCTGCCTGGTAATAAAAAATATCAATACAAGCATAAGTAAGGCATAATGCCAGACAAGGAGTGCATTACAAGAAAGAAGCATGCACTGTGGATGCCTGAACCATACAACGCAAAGCAAAAATAAGGAACTGACATACAGAGCATTAGTTTTATGTGATCCACATTTCGAAGGCCATTATCCCGCTTATTCCATGATCACTTACAAAATAAATAAGGCCTTGTCCACACGTAGGCGGGTATTTCTACAAACACATATCTGCTGATCTCCGTTTTATACAAACTGTTGCATCCACACATGATCGTTTTAAAAATAATTCTATCCACACGTCCCCGCATACTTGCACTCCTGGACGCGGTTATGAGCTTGTCAGAACAGTATTTGGCAGTGTTTTCCTAAAAGTAAGTGTAAATCTATCGCGTATTTTGCGTTCTGGTCGGACTCAAAATCTTCAACGGCGTCTTTCTCGAGTGACACGCCTTGGAGGAGGAGGAAGGGATATTTGATGTAAAATAGCCAATATTTGATTCACTGATAAAGGAGCATTGCGGTGACGTCACAGCACTGTCTGGTGAGCGCGTGAGTCTATTGACAGTGCGCGTGAGAAACCTGTGCAGAGGTTTTTAAATAAATAACCATTCTAATTAGTAAGCTGTTGGACCTTGTTTTCTGTTTGAAAACAGGAAAAGGTTGATTAAAGTTTATCAGAGTACTTACGAAAAAATATATATATATTTTTTTAAATAAAAATAAAGAAGAAAGAAAAAAAAGTTTGTCTGCACTCGCGCTTTTCCTCAAAGGAGACTTCTGCGTCTTACTCAGACTCCAAGCTGCAAAAGTGCAGATGAAGCCATGAAGAAATCTTGGTGATTTTATTATAGAGGATCTGTATGACTCTGTATGACACGCAATTTATAAAGATCTGTGAAACTGCTGGATCTCTCAATGCGCCCGCTGTGCTGCGCTCAGGACAGACGCATACAAAGAGGCGCATCTATATCCAAAAAAATGTTTCCATTACAGTTTTGCGAAAAAAAGTATTTTTTGATACTCCCCAAATACCATCTCCTCTAAGCGCAAAATTTTCTTTTTTTTTGTTTGGAAAATTAGTTTTTTTCTGAAATTGTGGTGATTCCATTAAGAGAATTTATTATCAAAATTCCAATTTGCACATAATGGAAACGCACCTATATGACGTGCATGCATTAATTGTTGCAAAAAGTGGCGTTTAAAAACGCAAATCACCACTTATTCCTGTCCACACTCAGACGCATACGTTTTCAAAAACCTTCACTTTGGCCGGAGTTTTCCGAATGCACCGTTTTGGGTGACTTAAAACGCCGTTTTCATGTGAATGATAGGCCAAAACAGATAAAAATATATGCGTTTTAGCAGATACCCGGCAAACGTGTGGACAGGCCTGAATCTCCAATCAATTTGCACTACTTTAGTGCAATTTTTTTCTGTTTATATTTTTTTTAAGCGGACTTTGTGATAAGTGGTGCACTACATTGTGACAGTAACATGTAAGCTGATTATCACAAAAGGTTAAATAAAACATCGAATCGTAGAGAAAAAGCTAACATCTTATTGCTTTTTTAAATCCAGCATATGAAGCAAAGCTTGTTTGGAAGAAGCCTGTGCAGTGATGTGTAACATTTCGGTCTGTATTTAAAATTGCAGTCAGAAAAAACACCTGACAAATGCCTAAAATTGTGTAAATTAACACAGACTTATCAAAAAGTATCAAGAAGAGATATTTGCAGAATAGTTTACAGACAGCAGAACAGTCCACAAAGAGCAGAACAAGTACATGTTTGAATTTTTCAAATAAATCACAGTTATATTAGATAACTGTGCAGAACAGCTTTATCTGTATATTGCCAAAGTTACTGTAACACAAGAATAGGCAGGGGGAACTTGAAACTTCTGATTCATAAGTTTGGGGATCACAAACTGTTGAAACCGTCTCCGTGTGTGTGAGGTGGGGGAGGGGAGAGATTAGCACCTGCGGGTGAGCACAATGACTCTGCAGATTTTTGCAGCACTGGGTTTGCTCACGACACAAATGACCGCCTGTTCCTGATCAGAATAATTTCCTTTCCATTTTGTAAACTGAGACTTAGAGGAATTTAGAGATATGTGTTTTATTTGTGTCAAACTTAACATCTTTTTGTGAAACTGTTCTGAAGTGAGAGGAGAAAGACCTTCCTCTCAACTCCTCAAAATCCTATGTTAACGAATGGGAAAACGCCAATTTTACATGCTTCAAACAAATGTCCATATCTTCAAAACTCCTTCAGATATCAAAATGATTGAACCCTTGTAAGAACCACAAGGCTTTCGACTATCATCTGTGTAAGTTGTTGAGACAAATAAAATTTTAACAATATACAAGAAAAAAATGGTAAATTACTTAGTAGAGATTAGAGTAAAAACCTAAAAGTCTTTACTACCCAAAAGAAAACAAATGGAAAAAGCTATTGTAGGAATAATACATTTTATAATAATAATATATTATTAAATATTTTTTATTAGTGAGGAAATACTTTTTTTAGGTTTGAGCAGATGCCATTTTAAAAACATACATGATCACAGCATGTTTGTTATTAAAAAAAAAAAAAAACCTACATTATATTGTTGATTAAGTTCAGTTGTAATTACACCAAAACCTATACACGTCTAATTTTTATTCAATTTCATTTTTAATACAACAAAATTAATATAACTTGAACAAAAATGTTTTTTTTATACTTTTCGGTAAATAAATTGTTTTTTAGTCTAAATGTGTCTTTTTGCAACTTAACCTTGATCATGTTTCTTTTATTTTGGTATGATTTATATTTCTACTTAACTTAAAGTTTTTCAATAGTGACTGACAACCTGAAAATAAAAATTGGCCTTTAACCCAGACATGAATCAAATGCAGCTATTTGGTTATAAATATTTTATAAATATAGATGATGTGATTTATGATGATGTTATTCATAAACTTCATAATTTTTAAATTTCAAGCAAGATGTGACTCATTGGGAAGGAATGAGAAATTGCTCAAATTCTTCTAAATTTTTAAATCTTGTGAACTTCTGTTTTATGATAATTTTATTTTAGCAAAATTATGGCAGATTTCAGACAATTCCTTCCGTTTTTAAGGCAAGTTTGAAGTTAGCTAAAATGTTAGCATTATTTATTTATTTAACATTTCAAAAACAATAAGAGGATCAGCCCCTTGAGATGTCACATCTCGTTTTCAAGGGGTTCCTCATGAAAACAGATATCTTAAATAAATAATGACGGAGTACAAAGTATATAACCAATACACAAATCTACATTCACACACACATACACACACGACAGCTCTCACTTTTTCCCCACTCATCAATATGCAATTAGAAACAAATTCAGTCATAGCATAATGAATAAATACTATGAAGGACAAAAACAAAACAAAGGAATATATATACAATTAGATGACAAAAAAAAAAAGGTTAAAGAATTAAGTCACATAATGAGAACAAGTACAATGATCAAATAAATATGTTGAGAGAGCTCTTTTATATAATGGAAAAAACGTATGGGATCGTATTTGAGATGGGAGGTTATTCCATTCACTGGGGGCTCGAACACAGAATGCATATTTTCCTGGTTGTCTATTATATCTAGGAACAAAAAAATAAATCTGACCAGTGTGACGGAGGTTATGTTGTGAGTTCAATGGAACAAGATATTGTTTTAGGTATGAGGGAAAGTCAAAATGAATGCATTTAAAAGTGAACAGTAAATAATGATACATTCTTCGAACTGAGGGTAAAAAAAACGCCCTGGTTGACAGGCAGGCAGGCGCGTGCCAAACCTGGTTGACTCTCCACCTGTCAGCAATAATAAATAGAAGTTCATTCCACTCCTGGGTCTGTCATTTTTGGGTGGTCTTGTCACTTGCCCTGACACATTTTTCCAGTTTATTTTGGCTTATTTGGAGTCCATCTTTAATTTCAGAATTATTCAAGATTTATTTTATTTATTTATTTTTTTTTGTCTAGTTTTAAAACCTTTACAGCTTTTTAGGCTAACTTGGAGTTAAGCTAACATTTCTGGCAAAATTAGACATTTTTCTTACTTTTTTATATTTTACATGTAGATAATATTTTTGCAAGTTTTCGGCTTCACATTCAGCTAACACTGGATTTATTGAACGTAATGAGATTATCTATCTAGTTAGAAATGTTAGCTAATTCTGAAAATGCTAACAAATATAATCAAATGGATTTTTTTATTTTATTTTTTATCATTATATATAGTGCAATGAAAAAAGTGGGTTTTTTTTTCTTTTTTTTGGGGGGGGGGGGCAAATTAAAGACATAGTGATCATAATTTAATATGTATAAGCAACTTACCGCTCAAATGTCGTCTTCTCCGCCGAAAAGAGCTCCTGGTGGATCTCAACAAATTGTCGTCGTCCCTGTGAACAGACAGCTCTTGTTGTACCATATTGAGAGCATTCAAAACACGGTTGATAACTATGTTTAAATTATTTTCTTGTGCAGCCTCCTTGGAGGCAACACTTGCCACGCTCGATGAAGTGGCCATTGCTGCTCTCTCACGCCATCCAGTGTATTGGAACTCGACTGGATGACCCCTCCCCCAAGGCATTACAAATCAAAAGTAACCGTTGGTCCCAGAGAGACAAAATTACATACTTCCATTTATAAAAAATAAAAATTTAAAGAGTTATGAATCATTGCATTATTCAGAATAACAACTTTTACTCTGACACATCTTTCTTATTAAGTTATTGCCAAATCTATTTTTTCAAAAACTGATTCTAGTTGTAATTTGACCAATAAGGTGTTTCAATATAAGCATGTTTACCACTGGCTCCTACATATCTTGAATACTGAATTTTAATTTAATTTAAAATATAATTGTATTTTGATCAATAATTTGATCTTTTCATGTTGGGTCATTGTCTGTATAGTTTTTTGGCTCTCTATCTTTCCCCTTGTTGAACTCATAAGAAAATGATGAAAGAAAGCGGCAATCATTTTCAGCCACTGTGTGGCATATTTATTTGCACCAACACCTTCTTCAGATAGTTTCCAAAGTCATTTTTCAATTTAGTGGATGCTACAAAGAAGACTTTATATTTTCATACTAAAAGCATTTATAAAGACATGGCTAACTGTTACCTTTGATATTAAATGTTGTTCAAATATGCTGAAACACTTTTTAAGCTTGAAATCAGAGGTTTTACTCCATACTGGATATTGTATTCTACTAGTACACTCTGCAGTACCGAAAACCACAAAAATATTTACTTGATATCATGGTTAATGCAAATAAATAAATAATCTATTTTATTCCTCATGGGCAGATTTTTGATGTAGCAAATCAGTGTTTGAGTGATTTTTTTCTCAGTCTGATATCATTTAACCGATTATTCTGATAGCATCTGAATGCAGCATAGAGCACCTGACTGAGGACCGTTGCAGTACGTAACATTTCCTGCGAATTTTCAACTGTTCGATGCTGTTGTGCCCGCCATTTATTTGGAGTACAGGAGATGAGAAACGGAGGGAGACAGGACGACTGAGGCTGGTGAGTATGTGACTACGTTTCACTCTAAGGAAGCTTTTGATTAAAAGTCAGCACTCATACCAGAGTTTTTACAGCAGTGGGATTAAAAAAGAAAAAAACGTGTTCATAGCTAAACTTAGGTCGTAATGTTTAGACACATGTTGCCCGCATTTAACATATAGCATTTTATCGGAAATTTTCTCTTCGAAGACACACAGTAAATTAGCCGTCGGCACCGGTGGCTGCCCCGCCAGATGAGGACGTCGTGGGACTCGAGACGGAAAAAAAGACGGAACACCTGAATCCAACTTAATCTGGTGAGCAACCGACCGCGGTTTTCTCTGTCGTAAATTTGACCTACAGTTTGCATTGACAGTTAAAGCAGTGGGGGGAAATATATTTTCATTAGCTAACGTTGAACGCACATGGTCATTTTATATTTGTCCGGCAGTGTAAACCAACTTCCAGTTTTGTGGCTGGTTGAAAATGTTGTTTTAAAATATATTTGAAGTTCCTGTTTCTCACCATTGGGAATATTTGCTCTTGCTTCGCTAATTGTGTATTTTTATTGTGTGTATATATATATATATATATATATATATATATATAAGTAATTGGCCAACAATTGTTGGTACGTTACCTGTGAAATATTAAATGTATTCATGTAACCAAGCTGTGAAATTGCAGTGTGCATGTGACCTTCTATATATCCAAAAAGTAACGTACATTTTTATGGAGCTAAATTTGGGCCAATATTATTTAAAACCGAAATAAAATATTTTGAAAGAAATATTCATGTTTAGCTGAAAAAATATGTTTCCAAGCTCAAAATTTCAGTGTCAAATCATTTTTTCAGTTTCAAATCTTTTTTTCCCCTCAGTAGGTTCCCATTACTGCCAAACTAAGTTACATAGCAGTTGATAAAACCCCCTAGGAGATATTTTCGTAGCTGGGACTAAAAGTGCTTTTTTAACGTTTCAGGATGTCTGCCTTTTCCCAAGGTCAAACGTCAATCAAACTTCTGGGGTGTTTGTAGACTCTGGCTATGAACATGTTTATGAAGTTTCGTGAATATTGGACAAACAAAAGTGTTGTTTTCCCATATTGTTGAAAAACGCCATTTCTCAGTTTTTGCTGCCTGATTGGCGCCAAGGCGTGGGTCGTGTGACCATTCCATAATAATTTCAAATGTTCCCGGGGTTATCCCCGACATAGGTCATTGGCTGTTTTATGTGTTTTACGAAATATGGTTTTTGTCTTCCCATAAGCGAATTTCGGACCATTCATTTTTTTTGCGGAAACACTCGCCATGATATCATCGTTTTAGGCGGGGTGATGCACACTATGCCAAAAATTCATTTTCAATTTTTCCTAGGCGTGGTCCGATTTTGAGGTACTTTTCGTTCATGTGGCGGGGGTGTAATTTTCGTTCAAAGGTGCAGAAAGTTTACAATTTTTTACTCTAAGCAAAAACAACATGGTCCTTGCAGTCAGTAGACTGCTGCTGCGGGCCATAAATATGACTACAGTATTTTCACGACCAAAGGGCGCACTGAGTGATAAGGCGCAGTTTGAGTTTTTGGTGCTTTTTCTGTATTTAACAAATGCATAAGACGCTCTTGACTATGAGGCGCGGGCATGGTAAAACTAGGGTTGGTCACTGAAGTTTGATTCCAAGCAGAAACAGTTCTGATTTACGTGGCTCTCCCGAAGCCGAAACGAGCTGCTGCAAGCAGAGCAGCAGTTCATTAAAGGTCTATTGGTCTTTGGACATGTCAATCATTTCTACTTTCTTAAGTACTGTGAAGTTTTAGCCAATCCCTTTACTTATCCTGCCATAGTGGGCGGTTCATATAAAAACTCTGTTCGAGCAGGCGAACACGAGACGAGAGCGCATGCTGCGTGAGCTAGAAGCTTGAAAGTCAGACTTCATTTCACAGCAGATCACAGAGTTCCACAGGAACTCAACCTTCAGCACGGGCTGTTTTCAGAGACCCGATCGGAATTAAAGAAGTACAACAGAATCCATTCCGACTTTCTTTGTCCTATTGGTGCGGCGGCTCTGTCTGCAGACAGCCTCCCTTCACACGCCGGGGGAGAGAGAAGTGCTGCAGGGAGCGGGCAGCAACCTGCTTAACTCTCCTGATCTGTGATGTTTGATTTATTTTATTATAAATAAAAAAAACGACCCTTATGCTCCTCGTCTCGGGTTAATGCGGGACAGCCTTCATCCCAGTCACAGAAACAGCTGAAGCCCCCCCCGCTCCCGGCCAGACGCATGATTAGCGAGTAAGAATGGGGAGAGAGCAATAGTGGTTGAACGAACGAGCGGGACGGGCCGCTGCGCGCAGCAGAGGAGTCGCAAACTCAGCGCCTGATGGTGGAAAAAAGCGCAATTGATGTTTTCCTATTTCTGTTATATTACGGTGGTTGGAACTGCCTAAAACCAACGAATCGGTGCTCCCTGCTGGTGCACGCATTCAGCCGACAGACGGACAGCAGATCGCAGGTCTGGGTCCGACGCCCACCGGGGCGGCCGCTCTGCCTCCCGCGGATGAGAGGGTCTGCTGCTGCGGCGGGCGGGCTACACGCACGAACACGGAGTCCACTTCCCTGTTTTCCACAGTGAGGAAGTGAAAGTTTCCTCGTGTACTCCTCCACCTGCTCCACTGACAGGTGAAAGCTTGCGCGAGGCAGAGCAGCCACGAGCAAAAAGATCCGAGCTGAAGTACCGATCTATATGCAGACAGAACCCTGCTTTTAATGTAACATAACATGGTTTGTGAGACTGGTAACAACAGTAACCGGTCCAAACACTGCACTAAAAGAAAAGTGCAGGAAATTTTAATAAATGGAGGGGAAATAAATATGGACGCTGACGCTTTAGAAAACAATGATCATATAAAAATAAACTGACTGAAAGTTCACAGGTTGCATCAATAATATCAAATTATCTGACATAAAATGTAAAATTAATTAGAACTAATTTGAACATTGATTTTTTTAATTTCTGCTTGTGGGGAGAAGCGAGGAAGCACGGACACGCACAGACACGCGCTCCCTCGCTCCGTCCCACACTAAACCATTCAAACTTCTTATGTCATCCGCCTTACAAAAAAAAAAACAATACAATAGCTCTATAAGGTGTGCCGCACATTTTGGAGAAAATGTTATACTTTTAGGTGCGCCTTATGGTCGTGAAAATATATAAGTAATGTGGGCATGGTTAGCAAATAACCTCGGTTGCTAAGGAAATCCAAAATTTACTTTGGCCGATCCTTATGATATTGACGTCAAACTGTTCAGTGACCTCAGACAAAGAAAACATAAAATGGTTGCTTGGGAGATAAAAACAACAGAAAAGCCGCCATTTTGAAAAGTGTTTAATAAACGCTCGTATGTCTTTGCATTGCTATGAGACTTTAATATGTTGATCGCAGGCTTAAGCTGTAAAAGGCATAGTAACATAGAATATGAACATATAAGGAATGTGGGCATGGTTAACAAAAAACCTACGTTGCTAAGGAAATTCAAAAATTACTATTGCTGATCTTTATGATATTGATGTCAAACTGTTTTTTGACCTCAGCCGAACAAAACATAAATTGGTTGCTATGTAGGTAAAACCAACAGCAAAGCCACCATTTTGAAAGAAGTGTTTTCTATCATTTTGTCACACACATCTCAGACCTGCTTTACAGAAACAGAATTATCTTATCTTATGCAATTAATTCTTCTCAACCTCTGAAAACAATCAATTCATTTCAACAAAAGACCCTCAAAATCTCATTACTGCCTTGTTTTTAACACGGAATTGTATAAAGTACAACTAAATTATAATTTACAGAATGAAGATCCAAATCCAACAGCTGTCCAATAAATGTTTTCCAGTCAGCCCAAGACTTTTCAAAGACCGTAATGTCTATTAATGGATGTTGTCCAGAGGGACATCTATTTGTATCTTTGAAAAGAATGTATCAACAAATTTGGGGGTGTGAGATGTAGAACATAATAAGCCATAAGGTACAAAAGCAACTTCAAAAACCCTCGTTAGGGATTGTAGTTGCGGGTACATCTCCAGTAGCTAGCAGATGTACTAACAGAGAGGACTGGACAAGAAGGAGGACGCTTTTTTCAAAGTAGCCATTGGGGTCTTAGAAGACTCTAGAACTCTAGAAGATGCAGCAGTGCTCACTTTGGGCCAAAGAAAACAAAAAAATATATAAAAACAAAAAAAAAAAAAAACAAAAACACAATATGCTGTGAATCTCTTTAAAACATGGATAAGCCTGGTTGGGCTTCCTTTTCTTTTCAGAACATCACTTACTCTTCTTGCTCTTAGCTCAAGTCAGATTAGGTCAATGACTTGTCAGACTTCTTCTCGTTGGGTTTTGGCCTTCTCTGGTTTTGGCTTTAACAAAAAGGGGGAAAAAAAATGTTTTGATGTAGTGTCTCCCAGTGTTTCAAAAAAGTAATACTAACACTTGAGAATTTTAATTTAATTCTCCTCAGCCCTTTTATTCTCTCAAAAAAGTCCAGGCCATTCTATTATACGAGTGTAGCAATAGCGATAGATAGATAAGAGAGAGACATGGAGAGATATCATCAGTATAAACAGGGACATTATAAATGATTTCTAAAAACATTCATACTGTCAGAGAACAGCTATAGGAGGAAACTTTGGCAGAATTGGGACAATTTCACTTTAATGATGTAATTTGTGCTTCAAAAAATGAAATGATTACTCACTGGAAAAGTTTTTTGGATTGAATGATCATATTTCTGTGAGATTATGTTTCCCTATTGTCATATAATTTATTGATTAATCTGAATCTCAAAAATAAATCTTTCTACAAAAGTTGAGGTACGTGAATTGAGCCTGGAGATCTTGTTTTTATAGCTAAATTTGGGTGTCAAATTTACTGTATGATTTTAAAAAAATATCTAATGAAGTATCTCATTAATGCATACAAAGACAACAGTTTTGTGGATGATATAGCTAATTCAGAAATAAAATACATTACATTCTCTTTTTCGCCACGCTGGTTAGCGTGGTATGTATTGCAGCACTAGCATCATTGCAGATCGGCAGATTGAATTCGGCTTGGATTACTTTTGGGCTATAGTGTTTATAAGGGATGCCCAACTGCTATTGTTAAATTTAGCCACTAGTAAAATAAAATGTCTGTTTCTTGAAAAAAAAGCCAGATTTTTCCCTATTCTGATGCATGGTTTGAGCTACAGTAGATACTCTTGACCAGGAGTGTCAGACTTTAGGCATTAAGAGTTGATGTACAACATATTTTCAAACCAACCTTGTCATTGAAGCTCCTTATTGGCCAACACTACCAATTCAGGTAATCAGCAGAAGGTAATGCAGGATTTTAGGAAAACCAGCTAAAGACCCACCCTCTAAACCTGAAGTTTACACCTTTGATCTTAACCATATCTTCATGCATAAGTGCATTAAGTTGCTGCCCTATGATAGTGTAAGTGTAAATTTGCATGAACGAGCAGTTGGTCAGTTGCAATTAAACAAATGAAGAGTGACTGTATATGTACACAATTATTGTTCTGTTGGAAAACATTTTACACCTCAAGGCCTTTACCTACCCTTCCGCTCTCCTTGGGGTCCAGATGGCTCCAACCACATATTGTTATGCGATTTCTTCCATGACAAATGTGGATGAAGGGGGACAGGATTTTATGTCTGCCATGGACATTAGTGAAACTCCGAAATCAGTGAAAAAAAAAAAGTTCAGCGCACTGTCCTGTGGTGTCCAGATGACCCCACTTTTAATGTAAACAAGCTAAGGAGAACGGAAGGTTACGACATGTGCTCTTGTTGTTGGTCACAGGGGCCCAGTAATGCAGAATAAAAGAAGTGGTATTATGACAAACAATGCTATATAAATAGATGTGGACACCAGGAGTTTGTCAAGTGGAGCAAAATCTTTGGTTTCACATGAAAAGGCGATTGCAGGAACAGCAGCAGCTTTCTCCACAGATCTGATACTTAAGGAAAAAAATGTGTCAGGTCGTTAGAATCTTCATACAAAAAATGTTTTATACAAAAAATATACATTTTAGATTAGACACATTTAATTTTGTTATATTTAATTCCGAGAAAAATCTGCAAAGCAACATAGATTGATGTTTCATGTCAAAGTAAAATAATTTTCAAGGACACTGCAGGGAGTTGAACCCCATCTAGCTGAAGCCAGAGTACCAACTACCAGTTCCTTGGTCATGCGTTTCCCCTGGGCTGATTGGCACTCCTCCCTGACGGGCTACACCTGTGTCCTTTGTTTTTTTTCACTCCCCTTTCTGTATATAATGGGTTCCTCCCCCTCACTTCCTTGAAGGTTTGTCTTGTCACCCTTACACACTAATCTTGTCTCCCATTCCAGGTTCTTGTGTGGTTTTTGTGGAGGTTGGCCTTTGTTAGTTATGGACTTTGATCTTAGTGACTGTTCCTGTTTTTCCAGCCTTGTGCGCTTCCTTCGTTTTGGATTTTGTTATTAAAAGACACTTTGATTTGGAGCTCGCAGCTGTCCTGCAATTGTGTCCGCACACCAAAGCCTGACAACCTTTTGCTTTTTTGACTGAGCACGGAAGGCAAAGCAAAACCCGTACTCAACCAGCATGTGACTTACAGATTGTTAAATATATTTAGACTAATTATTGACAGTAAAAAAAGAATCACACATTACAACTTGTTGTTTTTGTGTCACATGCTTGTTGAAACACAGTAAAAGAAACCGAACATTTCATAACACATGAACATTTACAAGGTAAAATGACTTTTTTTGGGTATTTTTTTGATGAAATTTTAAAATGAACGCATGCATGCATTAAACAGAAAAACTCTAAAACCTTCTAATTATGAGAAAAACTACACTTGGACCACCATCATACGTCATCAAGACGGCAACCTTCTCTCAGACCAGTCATATCTTCCCTAAACAGAAACCTCAGTGTAAAACAAATGAATGCAAAAGAAGAAACGCCACACAGCCTTCAAGTCAGGAGACATTACACAGTATAACACGCTTGATATGTATTCAGACGACAAGCATCCCTGCAGTATTCAGACGACAACCGTCCCTGGCCTCATCAGGGGAGAAAAAGAGTTGGAATAAACACCAGGCTGTCTGATAGAAATCTCCGACAGCAATTGTTGAACTTTTCCAAAAGGCGAAAAGTCGCCTGTCTGTTTAATTTGTTGCAGTCTGCCGTGGATGTAGGTCAAAAGTCTGTGTCCACCATGGAAATTTCATCAATGATCAAAATTTGTAAATCATGATATTTAACGCGCATAGAATTAACTTTGTCCTCACCCAGAGGACAGTACGGCAGACGGATATCTTTACAGATTCCAAATGTTGTGTGAATTGTCACTGCCTTCAGACTGTAGGCAGCGATCTCAGTGGGGGTGGTGAGCAGAACTGAGATGGAGTCTGGTTGGAGACACAGAGTGACAGGCAACCTCGTGGCCTCGTACTGGATTGCTCTGATTCAAGTGCTTTTCCAGTCCCTGCACCGCCTGTAACGAACATGTGCAGAAAGATCTGGGTTCTGACCAGGCCACGTTCTCCAGACACCACTCTCTGACATGAAGGAAGGTGGAGAGCTGCAGCTCATTCAAAAGCTAATCAGCAAAAACCCCTCCTCCCTACTAAGACCTGACTCCTTCCAGTGAGCAGCAAGGTGACGGGACGAGCTCCAGCGATTCAGCACGAGAGCATCCAGATCTGGAATCTCTGGATCCTGATCTTCCCCCACGCTCTCTATGCTCGACTGTCTCTCCTGCAGCTCCTGAGCACACTCTCTCTGCTCTTAATTGTGCTCCGGGGGCCAACATGTCCCATGCAGCTTCAGAATCTCTGCATCCGTTAGTTCAGCCTGGGCCAGCTCTAACGCTTCGGCTTCAAGCTTGAACCTCTCCCGGATCTACTACACTTTCAACAGTGTATTCGCCGCTTCTAAGACGCAACCATACCCTTTTCATAAAAATCCTGATAGAATTTGAAATCCTGCGGTTTCAGGTCGTCGTCCGTGCGATACGGGAGAATAATTGGAGAATGCTCAAATGAACCGCTCTGGATTTTCATTTCAGAGAAACGCGCATACCGACAACTGCTGGTTTCGTCGGGTACACTTAACAATCAATCCATGATTATTCCGGAGTTCTATCGCATTTTTAGACTTTTCATTTTTCGACAGTAAACGATATTCCGACGCGAAAGCAGCGATGCACATGTCATCAAATTCTTGGTTTATTGGCCTGTTTTTGTATCGATCGATGATATTGAGCATCCACTGGGTTCCTGACTCACCCTGCTCCTGCAGAACAGCCAGTGGTTTGCTCATTCTAACGATTTTGTCACCGGTTGGAATGAATACTACTTTTCTACTACATTCTTTTAGGTGCATGTTGGCTTGAGCTGACACGTCCCGATTATGTAAGTACACGGTGCCTAATTTCTCAGTGACTCTTTTTCACTGGTGTTTCCTTTTTCCGCTTCTTTTTGGGCGTTCCTTAACTACAGACCCATTTCGCACTCTTCTTTTGAAATGTACGAAATTATGTACACGACGCAGGCGTAAGCATCGACGATGTATTAAATGTCCATATTTGCATTCCAACACTTTAACAGGGACTTGTTGTACGGGTTGATCCAGATTTCATTTTTATCCCTTTTTAAGACGACTTTTCTTTTCCTATTACAGGCCCTGAACAGACTTTCATATATATGCTGGTCAATTTGGAAATGTTGAAAGATCTGTTCCAGGGTGTCAAATTTAGATTTCTCGTCGACGATCTCCTTTGTAATGTCGATCAATGCTTCTGCTGCCATCTCAGCTTCTCGCTTCCTAATCACGATCTGCCAGCAGATGCATTCATTTTTCACTTTTTCACCTACTTCGCCGATCTGGTTCGGGTCCGAACATTTGGGACATTTCAGCTTCTTTTCTTCGTCAATAACAAATGTTCGGCCGGACGCTGTTCTGGGAAAGTTGAAACGACATGTTTCCCCCCCTTTTTACATGATTTTGTGTGGCTCCTGGAGTGCTGCTGAACAGACAGTACAATCTCTGCTAGCACCTCATCATCCAAAGGAATCTCGCAGGTCACATATTTATCAATAAATGCGGCAACCTCCTCAACCATCGCTTTCCCTATTCGGGGAGCCCCCTCCACCCAGAACAAAGCATGAACATGAGGGGATCCCCGCTGCTGGAACTCAATCCTATAAAAGTAATCAATAATTTTTCCTATTGGATTGGCGGGAGACAGCAGAACCTCCCTGAGGAAACAATGCCAGCGAAAATCAAACATGCGTGCTGCCGTGACGCTGTTTCTCCGCAACAAATCACAACGGTCCGTCCAATCCAACTGGTCAGCTGCTTGGGTTCTCCCCTCCTGTCTTAACACAGTGTCGAGGAGATTTTTCCATCTCATATCGGCAGAAGAGAAGGAGCAAAACCAGACAGGAATACCCAGCTGACGAACACATGCCAACAAATCCTTCTGTGTGGCCTGCCAAAATGCTGGAGCGCCTCGAATAGGCCGGAGGAAACGATAGCCCTGGTCCACCTCCAACAGCTTCTTCAGAGACATATCGGAACATGCATCGGCACTTGCGCTTTCAGATGCACTTCCAGTCTTCTCTTTACGAAGAGCCACAGACACGCTACACACAACCTTCTCCACCTCTGACATGTATTGTGCAAAGAAGATGTATTCAACGTTCTGTGCAAACCTTCTGTAGGCATGGAGGATCCTGTTATTGAAATACCGCGAGAGAGACAATTTATGCTTCCTAATTTCATGGAAAACGTTTTTACCGTTGGGAATGATTACGGGAAAACATTTTGCTTAATTTTCCCAATTAGATAGTAGTCGGACCGGATTATTCCTTTCTGCCGGGGCCAAATTCAAAATGTCCTCAAAATACTGATCTAGGACTTCTTGGCCGATGTCCACTGGAAACAGAGCAGAATCCTGGAACATGCAGTGAGTCTGTCTGTCATGGAGAAGCTCATCTTCTCCATCATCGGCTCCTTTTTTAGGTTCACTTTTGTTCGCTTTGTTATCAAGTTCCTTTTGATCTTCATCTTCTAATTCTACCTTACAAAAGTTATTGAGCCAAGCTTAATTAAATTGTGTGTTTATAATATTTGGTATTTTGTTTTAAATATTGCAAGGCCCGCCTAATGTGCATGGTATCGACAAACTGATACTCATAATGACCTTTGTAAGTCAGTTTACGCTTTAATTTCACACGCTACAAAGACCCTTCTGTGTCAGAACGAGGCAGCACATTAGTCGTTTGCACCAAATTGGCAGGAACACACGTGGTTGGCCCATGGATTCCATTCTGCCCACCTCTTGGCAAAGCAAGCATCTTCATGAAAGGACTATGCAGTGCAATCAGATGCTGCTCTAAACTATTTAAACATGCCAACTCAGGTGGGACAGGATGCACCCTTAAATTATTACCAAACCATTCAGGCGGAGTGTGACCTCTCTTGATCTTTGAGTCACAGCTGTGGCAAATCCACAGAGCACACCTAGCCGTCTCCAACAACAAACATGGACTCTCACAGTCCCTGTTGCAGTGATGCATGTAGTCCTCGCTAATGCACCGATCTGCAACCTCTGCCATCTGTACAGTTTTGGTGTAAGTCTCCCTGACACACAGCAGAACCTGGTGATGGAACAGAAGTCTGTTGCACACACAGCAAACGAACTCTGGACCATGTTCCACCTTTCTTAGGAAGCCCTTCATGACCTTCTGAAAACTCTGTGGCTTATTTTTTAACAACCGCCTCTTTAATTTAACATTACGTTTGACATTCTGTCTGAAAACAGGATTTTCCCAATATCTCTTTTTAATTAAAACCTTATTTCTGTGTGTTGCGTCTTGTATATATATTTGTCAATGCTGCGAGCTTTGACCATGGCCCTGTGTGATGGATCCCTCCTGTATTTCTCTGTGCTCAGAGCTTTCTTAATATTTCTTTGCGTTGCATCTTCAACGTATTTTGTTTTTCTTTTTGTTTTAATTTTCTCCAATGAAGCAGCATAGATTTTTTTGGCTTTTGACTAAACCGTTTCTCTATAATCACTTTCCACATATTTTTACTGTAGTCATTTCCTATTCATGGATTTAAATTTTATTTTTTATGTATTTTGTTAGGATGGTGTGCTTCAACCTTTCTCTCTCATTTTCTCTGTAAAGTTTTCATGTAGACATTTTTGCTTTTTGTTGTCTTCTTCTGTCCAACACATATTTAGAAGCAAATTGTCCACATCTACTTTGGTCGACAAACATCAAATTACTAATTTTTGTTGAGTTATCGTCAACTTTTTCATGTGAATGCAAGGAATACGCACCTGAGTTTATGTTGGTAGATGAACAAATGCTAATACAGCGATCATGTTGGGGATCTTTGACGCAGCTAATAATTTCAAAATGAACACCACCACAATTTTGGATATATATTCCATCTGCTGAGAATTGTCTACCTTTGCACTGGTGTCTAAGCCACCTGCCGTCGAACAAGACAAAAATATTAACTCCCAATAAATCAGCTGTGGCTTGAATTTCAACCTCTGTAGCCCAAACACTAACAAAACGCATTCTAGATTTGGTGATGTAATCAGCTACAGAGGAGTACTTGTGTCCAATTATCCAGGTATATTGATCCGGATTGTTTTCCACATGTTTAACAACGGCTAACCTAATCTTTCTGTGAGCATTTTGCGATCCGCTCACAGCCAGGGAGGTGGCCCGAAAGTAACAGTTCCCATCTCCCACTATACTTTCGTTGGTGCAGGGCAGCCCTAATAAACCAATAGGGGAGGAAACAGGGGCATTAAACATTTGGAACTCAATGTCTAAAATTGAGCACAGAGCCTGAAAAACATCACAACTTAAAGGATTAAAGTAAAATGTTTCCTGCTTGGGCTCACTAAAAATTGCATCCATTTCCTCCACAGCAACATCATCTAATTTAGCTTTTTTAATGCGTTCTTCAAATGAAGGGCCTGTAAGATCATTTGTTACGCCTATTTTCCTCTTTGTCGCCGTCTCTTTTAATTTGTTGTTGAGGTCAATAGAAGTGTCATCAAAGAGGCCATCTTTGAAGAGTTTCAGGGAGCTACTTGCTGAAGGGCTTCCTAGGAGAGGGTTAAATGATCCAGAAGCAGAAAAAAATCACAACACCATCTATTTCGAATGCAGTTAAGTGAATCGCCTTGACCAACCTCTGCAGGTAGTCATGAACATCCCCCACAGAATAAAAAAAAACGAATAATACTCGTCCCATCTGGAACCCTCATCCCGTCAGCATCACGAGAATGGGAGTCTGTCAAAGCCCAGCGTCCATTCTCAGCAATGATGGCACACGTATTCTCACACAGTGTCAGCAGGCGTGCTGAACTGTGCCGTCATCCAAACTAAACCCTCCTTCAGGGGAACTAACACACCATCGTTGATTAACTCACCCGAATTTATTTGAACATCACCACTAACAACTTCCCCAAACACACACGATAACTCCACCCCCTCAACCACTGCTTGATTTGGCAGGTCAGTCACTCTCAGAAAACCTGCTGAGTCAGTGATCTTGTTCTGTCTCAGCAGATCAGAGTAAACCTGATCTCCAGCAAGCAGCACCGAATCTAAATCACTGCTGTCCCAAAGAAACACACTTTTAACGGTGTGTTTCGCAGCAGCAACCAAAGAGATGGCCATGCATTGCTGCCCAGCGTTCTTCCCAAATAGCTCACTGCCCTGGTGAAACGATCCTCTAATGCTGTTGAACTTTAACGTACCAGCAGTAGCAACAGGAACCTGAACTTCAGACGTGTCCAGTTTAACATCTGAGGAGCCAAATGTAATACCATCCTCTGAACTCGAGTCTGACAAAACCACAAAACTCGAACTGGCAGAAGCAGGGACCATCTCACGATCATCATCCAAGCCAAACGTAGTGATGGGGTCCATGTGTGGCTGAAGCTGACAGCAAATGCAGGAAGGAGAACAGCTCTTACCTTTGCTGATCTTCTTACCTGGGGGAGCAGGCTGCCCTCGCTGCTGCTGGTCCTTTAGAAAAAGAGGGAAAAAAGACATGTCATTGATGAATAAATAAAAAACATACATACATTGCATATCCTGACCAATAAATACACTAACACCCAAAAACAGATTTATAAATGCTCATTAAAAGAATTTTAGGTTTTGGCTTTTGAACATACTTTCCCAAGTATCATGTCTCTTACTTAAGGAGAAAACAACAACAGGTTAAGTAGGGAAAAAAAATAACATGTTAAACTTAAAAAAAAAAAAGGCATATGAAGACAATATTGAGGGGCCCCCACCACCACCCACCTGGTCCACGGGCCGGCCCATCTCCACATCCTTGGTAGGTGACTTCGGTATCACCCCCACACGGCCCTTGACAGAAACATGATATGTATTGAATATTACACTCTTTACAATAACACTGAAGCATTTCAACAGAGTAACACTACAAAGTCAGTATACCTGGGCAGGCACCCTCTCCCTCCTGGCACGCCTGGCAGGTGACGGCTGGGGTTTCACCTCCACGTGCTCGGGACCCTCCGTCTTAGAGAAACACAGAACAACACATAATTACATATTATCAAATGCATAAATTAAAATTTAAAGAAGTATCTGTTGTGGGACACCAGTTTTCGCCTCCACAACCCTTCAATGTGTGATCTTCTTACCTGTGGTCTGGGGGCAGCCCTCTGGGAGGCAGCCACAGCCCTCTGGCGACGCCTGGCACAAGACGTCTGAGAAACAACCACAGATACAGAACAAAAATGATTAAGAGGCAGTTAAATAAAAAAAAAGAAAAAATATGCTCAACTGTATCAAGAAGCAACAGTTACCTTGTTCCCAGCGGGAACAGGCATTTCAGCTCCTGCACAGTCCAGATCTGAAGGATAAAACGTATCCAACAAAGCCAGAATGGCAGGATTGAAGCGCACGGGCGACGCCGGGAGAGGAGCAGGCTGTGGAGAAAAAAACAAACAAAAAAATTGTAATCACATGGACAGAGCACAAACATGACCTCTCAAGTCTTCTTTTTCCAATGACTGACCTGCTCCAATCCTCGTTTACCACTCCCCTTGAACCCATTGACAGGTTAAAACAGACAAAAGGATTTGTATCATTAGTATGAAATGAGCTGATGCATACCTTAGGGTTACTAACCTTGCAAGTCCACTCAAAAGGGTTGGTTGGACGAGGTGACACAGAGTGCCCCCTCACAACCACCTTAGGAGTGACCTGCCGGACGACAGACTGGGGCGACGCAGGAGGAGGCGCCTGGAAGACCGGCTCCACCAGCTGCTGGGAGAAGTACTCCCAGAGCAGGGAAGCCAGCGCGACCATCCCTCCATCATCACTCAGGTGGACCTGGGGCACATTTAAAAAAACAAAAAAAAAAACAAAGACTTTTTGTGCTGAGAAAGTCTTTCATCAAAAAATACAATAAGCGCTGTCGACTTACCCCGTCACAGGCCCTCAAGGCCAAGCGGTCCAAGCTGAAGTGCTCAGCAACAGAAAGGTACTTAACACCTGTAGAAGAGTGAGTTAGTGAAATGTTCCCACAGGGAAGAATTTTGGTTACAAACAAAATAAATTAGTATTAAACCCATCTGTGCCGCCACCCGGTGGAAGTCCTGGTGCAGGAAGGTCTGCAGGTCCACGGGCACGGTCAGGCGCGGCGGGAAGTCCAGGACGAAGAGCTGGGAAAACAGTCCCACAAACAAACCAGAGTTGGCTGGAGTGCTCACACTTTGTGGTGCAGCCTCTCCTTCAGATGTGTCTCTTTATCATGCAGTGTTAAAAACACACTTACCTTGGGCCACTTGGACTGGAGCAGGGTCAGGAGCCGCCGGAAGTCCTGGGCCGCCTCAGGAAGGGTCCGGCTCGCCGTCAGGTTGTTGCTGGGGGCGAGAAGACACACAAGATCGGGGGTAAAAGCAATGTTTGCGTGACTGACCTCGGTGTACAGCTCGGCTGCACTGGAACCAGGTGTGGACATGAACCCGAAGGTCACGCCCCCACCCGCCGGCATCCGGACGATCCCGTCCACCAGGGCACGAAGGTGGGAGTCTCCAACCACCAGGACAAACTGAAACAACACACAGTTGTTGTTATTGCAATAACTTAAATGTCCATAACCATGAGTACGCTAGGTAACCGTATGCCACAGATTTTTTACCTTCTCCCCGGGAGACTCAGGTGGAACAAGGCATTTGTGGCTCCTCCCGGTGGCAGCAGAGATGGGCCATCTCCGTACAGATGCCTACTCCCAGTGCCGGAGCCTGGAAGCACAAAAGAAGCAAACACGTCGCGATTTAGATCACAAATACATGCCTCATCTCAGAAAAGATTTGGGAGCAGAATAAAAAGTGCTGGTCACTTACGGGAGCTGGAGCACTCTGGCTGGATGGCCGTCGGGACCATGACACGGCGGTGCACCGTCACCATCTGGTTCTTCCGGTGCACCTTGCCCTCTCACCATCTGCAAACAGATCATAAAAACACACACACAAAAAAGAAAACCCCCCCAAAAAAACCTGAAAAAAACCCATTTAGTATAAAATAATAATCAGGCAGGTGCATAGCCTCTATTATCCTCAGAGCATACTCACTGAATGAGGTCCAGTACTCACAAAAAGACAGCAGGGCGGGCTGACTAGACTGGGTTAAAAAAACAAGCTTTTAAACACAACAAAGACAGCAGGGTGGTGACGGAACATCATTTTATACAATAACTCACAAGATATTCGATTTCTCATGCTATGGACTCAACATTCTAGAGAAATACAACATAAATATATATTACAGAGCAGAAATTATGGCCAGGAATCCTAAACATACCAGCACTCATAGTTTTTATTTTAAAAATAATTATCTATAGTAAAAATTAGGAAAATATGATACTAAAAATATGTTCATAACCTTTATGAATTACATTTATGGAAGTTTAATATCTTTTAGAACTTTACAAAAGACAGACAGAAGATGACAGCCAGCCAACACCCCACCCCCACCAGCTGCAGTCACACATGCAAAATGACCTTGATCGCTTATAGAATTGTGTACGTAGCCCTGAAAACCCAGAGCTGGCTAATTGGCTAAAATTAATGGCAATAAGTGTAATCTATTGGCTTTATTTATATTAAAAGTAAGAGTAATGCAGACAATCCATTCCACTTCTATTTGGTGTTCAGAGGGAAGGTTCTCCAGTAGTAGAATCGCATTTAAATATATATAAAAATGTATACAGTAGTGTAATAAAGCCACAATGATCCGTTTGACTTGGCTTTTCTAGCATTTTATTTTTATACTTTCAAATATAGCAAACACTTATTAGGTCAAATAATATCTTACAAAAATATAGAAGCCCTCAGATAAATCAATACATACACACCACATAAAAACATTAACATAAATCCACTCAACACATAAAAACCCTCACATAGCAGCAGCACGCACTCAGCAGGTTTCCAAACTGTTAAAAGTCTTATAGCTAACTTTGCTACTATTATCTACCTAGTTACACCTCACAATCCAACGTCCAGCTTCATAATAAGGAATCCACACAAACACAGCTTCTTTCTGGGTCATAGCTGCTCTGATCTCAGATTTCGGCTCAGTATTTTAAAATATTGATTAAGAGAAAGAAAAAGAACAACCAGCGCTGAACAATGAAAGAAAAACGTGACATAAAAACAACAAAAGCTAACAAGCTGCCCCACTAGATGTAGGTAAGTGACTAAAATTTTCAAATTCATTGGATTGCCATGTCATTGCAAAGGTCTGGAAGAGACCATTCCAACGGTATAAAGATCATTCAGATAGACCAAAGTATAAAAAAGTTACAGCTCTTTAAGTGACGACAAGTAGGCCAAAATTTTATTCCTGAATAAACAGCAAAAACATGATATTTCTGTGACCCAAAATAAAAATGAGTGTTTTTAAAGTGTCATAACTTTCTTATTACTTATCCGTTCCATGAAAATGAGGCATCATTGGAAAGCTAGTAAAAAGAACTACAAGAACAAAATGACAATTTCTGAATACAATCAATATTTATTTCCACATTGTCAAATAATCACAGATTATCAATATAATTAAGACATTAATACGATTAAATCTGAAGCAAACAGATGTTGCGGGCAGAGTAAATCTTCAGTTAGACATAAAATTACTTTGCATTAAAAATACACTTTTCAATCGGACATTTTATTTATGCAACATTTTTTTTTTTACATTTCAATCAAAAAATTCACAGAGATTCCGAACTTTAACTGGAAAAATTAAAGTTTCCAGAGTATTAAAAAGAAAACAAATTTGAGTTCACTAGTCTTAAGAAATTCCCCATTTATGAATTTAAACAGAAAACCAAAAAAGAGAGGAAAATATTGTCACTGTTATGCATATCTTAAGAAATAACTAAATCATCACAGATCAAATCAGCAGCAAGGGCATGTACAGGGATGTCAAAGTCAACTGCGTCCTCAGATGTTTCATTTTGCCCTCAGTATCCAATTGCGTATGTTCCACCAGCCTTCTTTTTCAGTTTTTGAATCTTTCCATTATAGACTGTTTTTGATTCTGTTTGTTCATCATACCAAACATGGCAAATCAGACGGCCTACAACTCTACCTAAAAGAATGTCATGGACACCTTGGATAACAGTTTCATCCACATGAGGAAACTCTTTGAAGATGTCCAATTTTGGATTTTTAAGCATTTTCTCAACTTTTTTTTCTTTCAGAAACTGCCTTCTTTTGTGTTTTTATGGCAATTCTGTGCATAATTTCTTCTCTTATTTCACTGAATTTCTTGTGATTGATTTGACGCTGTTTTCGGGCGAGAGAAATTGATGATTTTGACATATGTTCTCTCTTCTCAGAGTCAATATTATAAAGATAGTTACATGTTTTGTTTTTTTGGGCCCTTAGCTTAGATGAAATAAAAGAAACGGCTGCATTCGGAGCACGGCTTTTGGCTGCAGAGAACTGAATTGAACTTTATTAATATCCCAAGGGATAAATTTATCTGTTATGGCGCCCATATATCTAAAACATTTTACAAACATAAATATTCTTATGAACATAAATATACATATGAGTAATACACACCTATCTACAATAACTATATACTGTACAATACTATACAAAACTATACAACACAATACTATACAGTACAATACAATACAATACAGTACAATACAATACTATACAATACTATACACTACAATAATATACTATACAATACTGTACAATAATTTTATATACACATATTAACCTATTAAAATAAATAAATAAATACATACATACATAAATAAATTCAAACCTTTAAACAGCAGCGTTGTGCAGTCTGATGGCTGTGCAGAGGAATGATCTGCGGTAGCGTTCATTTCTACACTGGGGGTGTCTCAGTCTGCTGCTGAAGGAGCTTTTCAGCCCCATCAGAGTCTGATGCAGAGGGTGAGAGCTGTTGTCCATGATGGATCTGAGTTTGGGACAACTCCTCCTCCACAGAGTCCAGCGAGCAGCCCAGGACAGAGCTGGCCCTCCACACCAGCTTGTTGATTTTCTTCCTGTCCCGGTCAGAGCAGCTCGCCTCCCAGCAGACAACAGCGTAGAAAACAGCAGAGGCCACCACAGAATCAAAGAACGTCCTCAACAGATGTCTGCACACCCCAAAGGACCGCAGTCTCCTCAGGAGGTGGAGTCGACTTTGACCTTTCTTGTAAAGGTCGTCGATGTTGTGGGACCAGTCCAGTTTGTTGTTCAGGTGAACACCCAGGTACTTGAAACTGTCAACAGTGACTATTTCATCTCCCTGGATGTTCACCGGTGTGTGGGTCACCGTCCTTCTACAGAAGTCGATCACCATCTCCTTGGTCTTGCTGGTGTTCAGACACAGGTGGTTGTTCTCACACCAGCTCACAAAGTCCACGATGACCGACCTATACTCTGCATCGTCTCCCTCAGACACACAGCCCACAATAGCTGAATCATCAGAGTATTTCTGCAGATGACAGCTGCTGGTGTTGTAGGTGAAGTCTGAGGTGTAGAGTGTGAAGAAGAACGGTGACAGTACTGTTCCCTGAGGGGCTCCAGTACTGCAGACTACCACCTCAGAGACACAGTTGTGCAGACGCACGTACTGTGGTCGGTCGGTCAGGTAGTCCATGGACCATCCCACCAGTCGCTCATCCACTCCTGCTTGCTCCAACTTCCCTCGTAGCAGTCCAGGCTGGATGGTGTTGAAGGCGCTGGAGATGTCAAAAAACATCATTCTCACACCGCTCCCAGCAGTCTCCAGGTGAGTCAAGGCCCGGTGCTGCAGGTAGATGATGGCGTCTTCCACCCCGATTCTTGGCCTATAGGCGAACTGCAGCGGGTCGATTGTGGTGCTCACCACAGAGAAGAGATGCTTGAGGACGAGCCTCTCCATGGTTTTCATGATGTGGGAGGTGAGGGCGACCAGCCTGTAGTGGTTCGGCTCCTTCGGGTGCGATGTCTTCGGAACCGGAACCACACAGGAGGTATTCCACAGGAGAGGGACCTTCTCCAGGCTCAAGCTCAGGTTGAAGATGTACCGGAGTACATCACAGAGCTGACCCGCACAGCTCCTGAGCAGTCTGGGGCTGATGCCGTCTGGTCCTGCAGCTTTTCTGGTCTTCAGTCGCTCCAGTTCCCTCCTCACCTGGTCCGATGTAAAGGAGAGGGGGGGAGTGGAGGTCAAAGGGGAGCTGGTGATGTGGTCAGTTGGAGTGGGGCAAAGACAGGGAAAATGGAGCTGTGAAGATGACCAGGGCGCGGTGGAGGTAGATGGTGGATGGAAGACATGTGAAGAGGTGGGAGGAGAGATCGATGCAGAGGGGGAGGGGTTAGAGTCAAACCTGTTAAAAACAGGTTTAACTCATTGGTCCACCGCTGGTCTCCATCAGGTCTCACTCTGGTGTTCCTCTGTCCAGATCCTGACATGTTCTTCAGTCCTCTCCACACCTCCTGTGTGTCGTGCTCTTCCAGCCGCTCCTCCAGCTTCCTCCTGTAGCTGTCCTTGGCCTGCCTGATCTTATGCTGGAGTTCTTGTTGAACGTTCCTCTGCTCCTCTCTGTCCCCTGAAACAAAAGCCCTCTTCTTCTTCTGGTTCAGCAGGGCTTTAAGCTCAGGGGTCACCCACGGCTTGTTGTTGCTGAAGCACCGAACCCTTCGAGTTGGCACAGTGTTCTCCTCACAGAATTTAATCTAGTCTGTAATGCAGTGGGTCAGACCGTCGATGTCATCTCCATGAGAGCTGCAGAGTGTCTCCCAGTCTGTGGTCTGGAAACAGTTCTGCAGACTCTCCATGGCTTCATCCGTCCACACTTTCACAGACTTCTTCTGTGCCAGCTGTCTTCTCACCACGGGGATGTAATTTGGGAGCAGACGCACCAGGTTGTGATCAGAACGTCCAAGCGGGGGGAGGGGAGTGGAGGTGTATGCATCTTTGATGTTGGCATACATTAAATCCAACGTCTTCTTCTCCCTGGTCAGGCAATTCACGTACTGAATAAGTTAGGGAGAGTGGCAGATAAGGAGGCGTGGTTAAAGTCCCGGTGATGAGCAGGAGGGACTGCGGGTGACGGGTCTGCATCCGGGTCACCGCGCCGTGCAGCAGCTCACACGCAGCAGCAGCGTCAGCAGAGGGAGGAATGTACACGTTAAACAATATAACATGAGAAAACTCCCTCGAGATAGTACGGCCGCATGCCCACAGCCAGAAGCTCCATGTTTGCAGAGCAGAGCTGTTCTTTAGTGCAGATGTGCGCCGGGTTGCACCACCTGTCATTGACATACACCGCGAGCCCCCCCCCTTTCTTCTTTCCGCTCTCCGCCTCACTCCTGTCCTCGCGCAGAAGTTTGAACCCGTCCAATGAGACCACAGAGTCTGGAGTCAGTCCATTCAGCCAGGTCTCCGTGAAGCACATGATGCTGCACTCCCTGAACTCCCGCTGCAGCCGGATCAGCGCGGAAAGCTCATCGATCTTATTGGACAGAGAGCGTACGTTACCCATGATGACAGATGGCACGTTGGGCTTATATTCCGTCTCCTCTCCTGGAGCTTTCGTCCAGCTCTGCAGCCTCTTCTCTTCCTCCGGATCTCTTTGGGAATGTCCAGTTTTCCCCGTAGAGAAAGGCAATGTTGCGCAGAGCCATCAGCTGATCACGGGTATACAACAAACGTGCCATTGCTAAGTGCGTTACAAACAAAAACATGACCGAAAAAGTCCAGATAAAAAGTAATAAATAGGGAAAAATAACAGTATAGAAACAAATAAAGGTGGCAAAAAGTAATCCCACCCATAAGAGTTGAACAAAAACTCTAACCAGCAAGAAAAACGATCTAAAAAAATCTAAATGATCTAAAAATCGCGGAGGTGCCAAAACAAGCAGCCGTTCGAACAGCGCCAAGGAAACATGCGCTAATGCGCAAGAACATGCCCATTACTGCCTCAGCATCAATGTTGTGGCAACGAGCTGACTCAGTTTCTTTAGTTAAGACTTAAGCGTCTTTGAGTATCTTATAAAAGCGCTATATAAATAAAATGTATTATTATTATTAAGACTTCAGTAATGTCCAGACTGAAATAACGACTGTACTGTCTTTCAAGCACTGCAACAATCTTAACCAAGCATTCTCTCATCATAGTAGCAAAGAGAGACCTATCAGCTGGCTCCATCTGGAGTTTTGGCAAAGACAAATCCTGTTTCATCACCAAAAAGTTTTTTTTCAAGACTAATGTTTCCAAAGAAACTCAGAATAGGATTTCATAGTTTTTGAATTACCTTTCTGACAATGTCGATAACATCAACATGACTCACAGTCTGCGTAAAAAATTTTGTAAAAAATTTTGACATCCAAGGTCCAGACAAAAATTTTCCAAGTAAACCCAAAACTTGCATTTCCACTTTGCCAGTAGCTGAACTAAAGTCAGAGAAAATGGTAGACTGCAAACCACCGCATGAAACATTTCCAGTAGAAAAAAAGTTAAAGAATACATCATAGTGGCACATCAGCTGTTCACAAATACCAAAAAGTACATGTAACCTGTTTCCCCTGTATCTTGGAAGAAGGCCTTTAGGCAATCCTGACTTTTCTAAAAATGAACAAATCCCCTGGGGTCACCTTTGCCGTCTTTGTACCTGAATTTGTTGATAGCAAGGAAAAGATTTGCAGCAATGCAGTCGTTTCCAAAAAGACTGCTCTTGACTGTCTCATCACTTCAGAGTTGATCTGCATGAACTGGCTATCGTTTCTAAGGGATGCAGATGACAATTCAATTCATTAAATGACACCCCCCATGCCTCTGCTAATTGACGAATAGTAGAGTGATTGACTGCAACACGATAAGTCAAAGTATGTTTTATGTTGCCGATAATGGTTTTTCTGATATTTTCGAAATTACAATCATAAATTTTTGTGTAAACATCTGATACTCGATCAAGTGACTGTTGAATTTGGAGCTGGTAATCTTCTGCTGTTCCTCCAGGCAGGAGGTCAAGGGACATAATTAAACAATCTGTGCCACTAGTGAAGTGAATTTCATCCTTCAACCTTTCCTGGGTTGTGGCATCAAAACTCATTGTGAGGTTTTCATTATTTAATAAAAACTCTGCCATCTGAAAATCTGAAACAACACCCAAATCCCTAACCATTTGTTCCACAGTTGAGCGATGGGGGACACAATCAATTTTAAAACCTGACCCCTGTGCAAATTTCTGAATGAGAATGGGGACACTGCTGGTAGGCACATTATTTGAAATGTAGTCCATACACTACCATTCTAAGGTCAAATGGGTAGTTTCTACTTCTCTTTAAAAGATTTTGGACTGCTCATTTTTAAATCAACTGAATTTTTTCCTGCAGAACAAAATTCTCATTTTCCAACTCTGCAATCTTTTACTTTGTAGTTTAACAGTTTCCTCTATATCATGCCCCTGTGAATCATCACTTTCACCACCATCAGGAGATTCAGCAACCTGTTTGCTTTTATGATACTGTTTTAATTGGATGTGCTTTTTTTTTCTCATAAGCCAACTCCCTTCTTAACTTGTCTAAATCAGCAATGTCACCTCTGCTCCTGATCTCTTTCCTCAACAGAGTTATAACTGCATTCTTTTA